>OY755248.1:74758983-74991330 GCA_963576725.1 Azorinus chamasolen
TGCACTGTTTGACACTTATTAGCATTATTTAATCAGGTGGCAGATGGTCTTGTTATACATTGTTTGTGTAGCTCAAACCAATTTCCCGAAATGCACTTTTCCTCGAAGCATGGATCATATAGATACAATACAAGCTTAAGTAGATGCAGTTTGATAAGGCTTGAGAATCACATAGTTTGATGATGAAAGTTTTATGAAGTGAGTGCAATTCACTTTTTAAATAAGCACATAAGTTATTAAATGTGTTTGTTACATATATCAAAATAAAAAAAAATCCAAGTCATCTTGAGAAAAATTACATATATCAGGAGAAAAAAGATCACGCCTTTTTTCTAATGGATTACCAAACATAAATCCACATACAACATAGGTCATCACTTATGTTGAATACATTTATAACTCATCTTGCGTGAACTACAAATCGAACAGTATTTTCGCGCTGCACAGGACACATTTTTAGACAATAAACAAAACGCGCTCTGTCAAAACCTAGGCGAGGCCCGCTGCACAGTCCCGCCATCTTGGAGCCGAGCGCGTGCAGTAGACCACGTATGTCTCATTCGGAACATATCAGATCGCATCGCAGAGAGCGAATTTGTCTCAATTTGTGTCATAATGACGCAATGATTATTGACATTCATCACAAACCGTGTCACCATTGACTATAAGGGTCACCATTTTAATGACTTTGGTGCTAAAACAGTTGAAATTGTCAAGGGTTTTGTGACAAAGACGAATGACTGACACTTTCATGATTGAATGTTTTAATTGTCTTCATGACCCCCCCCCTCCCCCACTGCAGGTGGTGATGATGTTATACGATCCAATAAATAAGCGCGATGTAATATTTTCATATTTTCGTATAACAAATGCGAAACCCATTTATCGCCTATTAATATATTTCAGCAAACCGATGAAAAATTTGCTCGACTAGCACAATACGTTAACCTGTCCTTCATATACACGCATTTCACTCATTTGCAAACAGAGTAGACCTATATCAGACGGCTCCTATAAGAGCGATCTAGTCAGGGTCTGCTCTGTTTGGTTGTGGTGTAATATAGATCTGATTCTACTGTTTCTGCATAAGCCAACGCATCCTGCGTACATACGTCATTGTGAAATTTCAGCTAATAAATATGCACGATGTCATTATTCCTCACATGAATGTTTAACAGGGTAAGGGTTTATAATAAGCTGTGTCGATGTCTGGTTAGTAGACGGTCACCTTATAGTTTAACTACTACACAAGTTGTGTCGATGCCTGGTTAGTAGATGGCCACCTTATATATAGTTTAGCTACAACACGAGTTATGTCAATGCATGGTTAGTAGATGGTCGCCTTATTATATATATAGTTTAACTACTACACAAGTTGTGTCGATGCCTGGTTAGTTGATGGTCACCTTATATATAGTTTAGCTACTACACGAGTTGTGTCTATGCCTGGTTAGTAGATGGTCACCTTATATATAGTTTAGCTACTACACGAGTTGTGTCTATGCCTGGTTAGTAGATGGTCACCTTATATATAGTTTAACTACTACACGAGTTGTGTCGATGCCTGTTTAGTAGATGGTCACCTTATATATAGTTTAGCTACTACACGAGTTGTGTCTATGCCTGTTTAGTAGATGGTCACCTTATATATAGTTTAACTACAGCACGAGTTGTGTCGATGCATGGTTAGTAGATGGTCACCTTATAGTTTAACTACAGCACGAGTTGTGTCGATGCATGGTTAGTAGATGGTCACCTTATAGTTTAACTACAGCACGAGTTGTGTCGATGCATGGTTAGTAGATGGTCACCTTATAGTTTAACTACTACACGAGTTGTGTCGATGCCTGGTTAGTAGATGGTCACCTTATAGTTTAACTACTACACGAGTTGTGTCGATGCCTGGTTAGTAGATGGTCACCTTATAGTTTAACTACTACACGAGTTGTGTCGATGCCTGGTTAGTAGATGGTCACCTTATATATAGTTTAACTACAACACGAGTTGTGTCGATGCTTGGTTAGTTGATGGTCACTTTATATATACATGTAGTTTAGCAAGAGTTGTGTTGATGCCTGGTTAGTTGATGGTCACCTTACATATAGTTTAGCAAGAGTTGTGTCGATGCCTGGTTAGTAGATGGTCACCTTATATATATATATATAGTTTAGTTTACTACACGAGTTGTTTACGAGGAATATTCCATACTGCTTTACAAACAGTGTTGATGTAGATTAAGTGTTAACCATTTACTTGACAGAATCACCTTTGACGCTTTTAGGAGCTACATGATCAGATCTGCTCTCTTCGAAGAAGGAATAACACAGAGTTGATTCTACAGTGTCTGCCTTAGAAAAATATACCGTGTCTATATGTCATTATAAAATTTCAACTGAATACCGTACTATTAATGATGTGATTATTTCTTGCATCAATAGTCAAGAGGTCAACACTAACAAATAATGTAATGAATTGTAAGACATCGCGCCTCTAATGTATGTACTGCTATGGGAATACACTAATTAATACTATATAATTATAAGGCATCGCGCCTCTAATGTATGGACTGGTCTAAGAATACACTAATACTATATAATTATAAGGCATCGCGCCTCTAATGTATGGACTGGTCTAAGAATACACTAATACTATATAATTATAAGGCATCGCGCCTCTAATGTATGGACTGGTCTAAGAATACACTAATACTGTATAATTATAAGGCATCGCGCCTCTAAAGTATGGACTGGTCTGGGAACACACTTATAATGTATAATTATAAGACATCGCGCCTGTAATGTATGGACTGGTCTGGGTATACATGTACATACATAATGTAATGAATTATAAGACAATTGTACTTCTAATGTAAGGACTGGTCTGAGGGTATAATGGTAATGTAATGCATTATATAAAATAGCGCCTCTAATGTAAGGACTGGTCTGGGAGTATAATGATAATGTAATGAATTATATAAAATCGCGCCTCTAATGTAGGGACTGGTCTAATAATACACATATAATGTAATGAATCATAAGGCATTAGGTCTCTAGTGTAGGAACTGGTCTAGGAATACGCATATAATGTAATGAATCATAGGGAATTAGGTCTCTAAAGTAGGGACTGATCTGGGTATACACTAAAATGCAAAATACCAGAATAAAGTTGTTGTTTTATCAAGAGCAATTCAAAGTGACGTCTTACTCTTACTTTAAGGAGACACAACATGTCCCGGAACCCCCGAAAGTTCATTGATTTGCTGGACCCCGTCGTACGAAAAATCCTTAGACTAAAATGATTTTTACATACAGTACGACAACATTTTAAGTACTATTATTTAGTACGACAATGACAATTTAGTACGACAACAATTTAGTACGACAACAATTTAGTACGACAACAATTTCTTGCAAACAACGATCACAACTGAATTTGGCGATCCTCGTGTGCTACATCTTACGATGCATTGAGTCGTAAAATGAGTACAAGGCGGACAAATTGTCCAGACTAAAAATCGATTTTGATAGAAAGTGTGCATGATATCTTATCAGACGGTTTGAATGTATTATTGACTTGATATTGCATTTATGTTACATTAAAGTGTCATTGTTTACTTACAGGTACTTAACGTGAAGTGTTTAGTGTTATATGTAACAGTAAAAGAAACGTTATTGTAGTTTGATTGGACAGTGATGCATCGATGACCGTTTAATGATTTATACGATAGTCACGGAAAATGCCGAAGATGACCGAACGGTGTTGTCGGCAAGACTGGTAGGCATATGTCAGACTAGTAGGCATAATTATGTCAGACTAAGAGAACTGTCCAGATTTTGAAATCACGCTGCCTTACCCTTCCGGAAACGTATGCCGGGCGTACTCCGATATTTGCAAACTTTGTAAACCCCGATCACGAAACAAGTGAACGTCTCCGGAAAGTATATGTATAACACATTCCCTCATATTGACGACTTTTGACGACTCTGTAAAAATCACTTTGTGAAACCATTGTGATAAATAGAGCATTTGCTCCTACAGGAGCAAATGCTCTATTTTTATCACAATGGTTTCAAAGTATAAAATTCTAAAAAAATTCCTTTTCTCTAGTTAAAGCTCATTTTCGGTAGATTTGTTCAAAGAGGTTGGTTCTAAAAATAACATGAGATAATGTGATAAATTGTTACTCGACAGACACAAAAATATTTCCTCAAAACAGCAAACAGTATAGATCCGTATCATCATTAGCTTCACTTCAGCAAGGACCGGCTGATATTGATATACTCTATGAAAACCAACGGGTGCTAGGGGGCGTGAGCAGTGTTGCACTTTCAATTACTGTTTATGAACAGACTCAATAAAACCGAGTCTGCAATTTTCTCTTTTTGTGTTGCAATTATTGCTCTCGGGGGACCACCTCCTTTCAAAATTTACTAGCAAACAGAACAGACCCAGATATGCCAATGTATTTAACCATTTACGCCATAAATACGTCTTTCTACGCCTTTCTACGTCTTTGCAAACAGAGTAGACTGAGATCAGACGGCTCCTATAGGGACCGTCTGATCATGGTCTGCTCTGTTTGCTTATGAAATAATATAGATAAAATATATATAGATATGATTCCCCAGTTTCTGCCATGGTAAACAAATCCTCTCTTGATAATGCCATTATAAAATACAGTTACTTAATATTCATATATTAATTTGTTTCTTAATACAGTTGAACTCCCGATATCTCGAACTCGGATAACTCGAACTTCTGGATAACTCGAACTAAACATTCGGTCCTTCCAAAACTTACGATACAGACTTGCTCTAAAACGTATAACTAGACATATCTAGAAACACATGTGACAGCTTAATGCTGGTCTAAAGTAATGTTGAAAGCTCCTGTAGGGGCTTTCAGCATTACTTTAGACCTGCATTAAGCTAAAAACTTAAGAAATCGTCCAAATCAGAAATGGACAACTCGAACTTCTGTTATCTCGAACTAATTTGTATGGTCCCTTGAAGTTCGAGATATCGAAGCTCAACTGTAACCATTTATGGAATAAGGAATTAAATGCATCGACTAATCTGGGTGTAATTTGTTTGTAGCATCTGTACTGGCATCAATTAATGCATTGTTATTCAATGTATTATTACAGAAACGGGAAAATGGTGGTCTAAAATGTATTACACGTATAAAGACAGAAAACATTTCTACAACAACCATCCAAATTATGACTATTTCTTGGTCTTTAGGGCAGGTGATAGCTTACTGTTTTAGAAATATTCGTTATACATTAAGTATTCATCTACATATATATACACACATTTAATGGTCATTATATGGAGGTTTATATGTAAAACCTTTTTCTTTGACACCTGCTTCTTATATACAGATACATAATGCGTCAATTATTTGCCCTTTGTTTAATACATTTCTATATTAAGCGACCATTCATTGATTTACCATGAGAGTCATTGTGGCATATTCGTTGAAATTGCAACGATGATTCAAATTAATGTCACACTAAGCTGATGAAAATTGACCTTTTTTAAGCGAGATCCTCAAATAAGTTTTATTTTGTCTCTCTGATACGACAACTAAAATGAAGTCTGATTCTGAATCTTTAAAACAGGACGTTGCTTAAGGCAGGACGAAAGTAATGCAGAAAAAGCCTATTGGCGATTTCTGTATTATTTTCGACTTGCATTAAGCTTTCGACTTGCATTACTTTCGACTTGCATTAAGCTATAATTGATTGATCGATTAAATATGAGTCACTCTCTGAGAAAAGGGATCTTATTGTATTGCATCGCAGAGAGTGTTGAACAAGATCAAACATCGCATCTACCATACTGTACCTGAATAATTAATGTTTACTTGTGCCAGATGAGAAGCAGGACAACGGTTTGATACATTTTGTAGGTGTTTAACCCTTCGCTTGCTGAATTGTAAAATACATTTCTCCTTCTTTACCCATGCCCTGTTGTATAATTACATATATCTTCACTGTGTACAAGTAATTCGCTGTGCAATCACTGCTGTGGAGTACACTGTTTGCACAGTCAACTTGTAAATACTGCAGGAGCTGTCTCATCTGGGTCTTCACTATTTACAGGTAGGTATATTGACGTGAATAGCAAGCGAAGGGTTAAAGAACGGAGAGAACATTAATACAAAAGTAGAAGAAAACATATTCTGTAGAAGACAATAAATAACTGCTAAAGAGTTAACCCTTTACTTGATAGTAACGCACTTTAACAACACCCTGTAAACAGAGTAGACCCAGATCAGACAATTCCTACAGGGTAGACCCAGATCAGACAATTCATACAGAGTAGACCCAGATCAGACAATTCATACAGGATCTGTCTGATCAGAGTGTGCCCTGTTTCCTAATGGAAATTATATAAATCTGATTCTACAGTTTTTGCCATAGCCAAATAGTCCCTCGCTCGTTTGCCAGTTTATTAATTCAGTTAACCCATTCCCTCCTAGACTATCTTTAGACCCAACCTCTTTTGAATTAATCTACCGAAAAGGAGCAATAACTATAGAAAAGGAGAATTTTATAAGTGTGTAGATTTGAAACCATTGTGCTCTATTCATTACAATGGTTTCAAAATATGAGTTTTACAGAGGCGCAAATACGCCTCAGAAGGAGAGAATGGGTTAATGAATATAATTATATGACGTCACGATTTTTTTAAAAAAAAAATCCACTAGGCATGTTGTAAAACACAGACATAATCCGATTAGTCAATTATTGATGGGTTATAGTAAAACACGGACATAATCTGATCGGTCAATTATTGATAGGTTATATTGTCTCAGCGTATCAGTTATATTTAATAAAAGTGGCACTGTTTACATACGGGCAGTTTAAGTGACCATTATTGTGACAAATCTTTCAATGTCACCGTATCAATTTCACAGCCCTGTTCGACATTGATGTATCAGTCTGACCAACAATAGTGAAAGAAAGCAAAACGTCTTTATTGCTGTAAACAATAGAGCTAATTGTAACGTTAACCATATCCTTCATATAAATGCATTTTCACGCATTTGCAAACAGTGTAGATCCAGATCAGACGGCTCCTGTAGGAGCTGGGCATGGTTTGCTCTGTCAGATTTTGACATAATATAGGTCTGATTTTATAGTTTTTGTCAAAGCAAAAAGTCACATTGCTTTAAAAAAAATGCTCAAAACAAAACCGTTGGCCCGGTTGGTTATATGAGAAAAAGAACCTGTCACTCGACGATATCTAGACGATGTATGATTCTTGATGTGGATTTATCTAAACACGGTAATTTCGCGACAAACAACTAGATATAATCTAGATCTAGATCTACTACTAGAGCTAGTCTAGGCATAAGAATATAAGTTTGGGAGAATGAAGTGAAAGAATTATATCTAGATCTATTTAGTTTAATGGGTATCGATTGAAATCAACAAATTCGCTTTGTTAAACTTTTTTATTCAGTACTCGGTAGACGTAAATTTGTGTATTGACGAAATAAGCGTCTCGGTAAAAAAGTAGTTTCGGCTACAGGTCATGTGACCAACTGACATAATAACAAAAAGTTTATCAGTCACCTTGTTATCCGTCAGGAAAATAGGCACGTGACAGGATAAATGGTTAACCCTCTACCCTATGTATATTCATGTTAGAAATAATGTCACCATGAACCCATTCCCTTACATAGACGACTTTCCATTCCCTCATATTGACGACTTTTGACGACTCTATAAAAGTCACTTTGTGAAACCATTGTGATAAATAGAGCATTTGCTCCTATAGGAGCAAATGCTCTATCTATCACTATGATTTCAAAACTACACAATTCTAAAAAAAACACTTTTCTCTAGTTAATGCTCCTTTTCGGTAGATATATTCAAAATGGTTGTATCTAAAAATAGCCTATGAGGTAATTGGTTAATATACATGTGATGAGTTTTTAAAAATGGCATTATGAACAAGTACCTGTGTGACAATAGCAGACATTGTAGAATCAGATCTTTGTAATACCATAGAAACAGAGGGAAATGGGTTAAGAGATTAGTAAATATACATTATTCATAGAAATTCTAAATCAGTCAAAAGTCCCCTGGTCCATTACAAACTTGCAGTTGATAAAGACAGTAAAACCTGTCTTAAGCGGCCATTAGTTTATTGAACACAGGAATCTTAAAAAAACAGGTGGTTGTTCAATACAGGACAAAAGAAATGCAGAAAGCTAATATAGGAGCTTTCTGTACTGCATCTGACCTACATTAAGCTACAACCTTAATTAGACCTCTTTTAAATGGCCGCTTAACCCTTTCCCCTTATGTAAGCGCATTTTGACGCATCTGCAAACAGAGTAACCCAGATCAGACGGCTCCTATAGGAGCCGTCTGATCAGGGTCTGCTCTGTTTGCTTATGGTGTATATAGATCTGACTCTACAGCTTCAGCCGCAGGCAAAATGTCTTGTGTTTACATGCCATTATAAAAAATAATCTTATTAATATTCATGACGTCATTATTTCTTACATGAATATACAACAGGAAAAGGGTTAAAACAAGTTCTACTGTTTTCATGAAGCGGTAGGTTCTTAAATAAGTTTTCATGGGGCAAAGGGTTAACACATTGGTCGTCAACTTCGATATTACGTGAATTCAATAACTCTTAGATAGGCC
This sequence comes from Azorinus chamasolen, assembly GCA_963576725.1. Taxonomy (NCBI): domain Eukaryota; kingdom Metazoa; phylum Mollusca; class Bivalvia; order Cardiida; family Solecurtidae; genus Azorinus; species Azorinus chamasolen. The sequence goes on from OY755248.1 coordinate 74,767,655, forward strand.
TGCGTGCATGTTCGTTATGTTCCTCACTCGACAAAGTTCTAATAAATGACACAAAAACAAACACTGTGTCATCTGAACAAAATGTAGAATGTCATGAAAGTTTCTCCGAAAATGTTGCTTAATGAAAGTCATTAGCTTCTCTCTTATTGACTTTTGATTTGATAATTTCATTATTCGGTTCGACATCTTACATAGAAGCACATGCAGCATTTCATTTGATCTAAGTGATATGTTTTGATAATGATGTAAGCGACACGTCTTGTCAGTAACGCCCCTGAGTTACGTTGTGTCAGCATGTCATCAAATTATGCAATCACGTCATCAGTTTGGGAGAAGAAATAAATTATGCTCGTTAAACCTGTCCACTAGCGCATGTATATTTCTATTTTCTCGTCATAAGTGGGAAGATAATTGAATTTGCCACGGGTGAACAATCTTATGATGGATAGCTGACCAGTTTACGATGGCTAGCCGCAGAAAGTCAACGGGACCTCACGGAGGTCAGAGGTCAGAACGTGTTCGCTCATTTGTATCTGTTCCAGATATACGTCACGGTTTTGTCAGAAGAATATACAATGTACATGAGATATTTTGTCATATAGCAGGCATGTAATCGGATATTGTGTAATTCAGCATTATGCTGTCATGATGCACTTGTACAGTATCATGATTACACAAAAGGACAACACAAAAGTCATGTACGCTCCTGCAATAACATATATTGCGCAACAAGAACAAAATGATTAGCACATATTATGAAATATAATCAGGAACCATAACTCACCGAGAATTGGAAAGGGTACTTTTAACCCTTTCCCTTACATAAACGCGTTTTCACGCATTTGCAAACAGAGTAGACCCAGATCAGACGGCTCCTATAGGAGCCGTCTGATCAGGGTCTGCTTTGTTTGCTAATGGAATATGATAGATCTGTTTCTTTACTTTCTAAACTGGATACAATGCTCCACCTTGCATATTTCACTATAACTATTTTGTCAATGAATATTCAGTAGGTATTGAAATTTGGAAATAACATAGAATAGAGAAATGGTTAATCAATTCAATTCAGTTTTATACCTACACTTCACATATGCACTTTGTAACGCCTTTACAAACAGCCTAAACCCGGCCAGGCCCAGAAAGTTCCTATTTGATCAGGTTCTTCTCTGTTAACGTTTTGACTAACACAATTCTGATTCTACACTGTCTATTTTGGCCCATCATTCTAATGTTCATTTACCATTGTAGAAATGCAGCTAATAAATATTCATGATTTAGTTTACATGATTATTCATCAGGTAATTTGTTGATTAGACTTGGGACGTTTTTGGAATTCCCAGTCTCAATCTAATAGGAAGGGTTTTTTAAATACGTTTGAACTACTTTACGGGGTAGAGTAGAACTTGTCTTAACCCATTACCTCATAGGCTATTTTTAGACCCAATCTTTTTGAATAAATCTACCCAAAAGGAGCATTTACTACAGAAAATGAACATTTTAGAATTGTGTAGTTTTAAAACCATTGTGATAAAAATAGCATTTGCTCCTATAGGAGCAAATACTCTTTTTATCACATTGGTTTCCAAAAGTAACCATTACAGAGGCGTCAAAAGGCGTCAATATGAGGGAATGGGTTAAGCGTCATTCATTTATTGAACAAAGGGGTCTTTAAAGGCAGGTGATTGCTTAATGAAGGGCTAAAGTATGTAGAAAGCTCCTGTAGGATATTTCTGCATTACTTTTGACCTGCATTGCGCTACCACCTGCCTTACAGAACCATAATTAGATCTTTTTGATGGCTGCTTCAGACAGGTTTTACCATATGAAATCTGCTTAAGACAGGTTCTACTATATGAAATCTGCTTAAGACAGGTTCTACTATAAGACAGGTTCTACTATATGAAATCTGCTTAAGACAGGTTCTACTATAAGACAGGTTCTACTATAAGACAGGTTCTACTATAAGACAGGTTCTATTATAAGACAGGTTCTATTATAAGACAGGTTCTATTATAAGACAGGTTCTACTATAAGACAGATTCTATTATAAGACAGGTTCTACTATAAGACAGGTTCTATTATAAGACAGGTTCTATTATAAGACAGGTTCTATTATAAGACAGGTTCTATTATAAGACAGGTTCTACTATAAGACAGGTTCTACTATAAGACAGGTTCTATTATAAGACAGGTTCTATTATAAGACAGGTTCTACTATAAGACAGGTTCTATTATAAGACAGGTTCTACTATAAGACAGGTTCTATTATAAGACAGGTTTTATTATAAGACAGGTTCTACTATAATGCAGGTTCTACTATAATGCAGGTTCTACTATAAGGCAGGTACTACTTTAAGGCAGGTTCTGCTTGTATCATTTTGTACAGGATCGGTATCATTTTGTATAGGATCGGTATCATTTTGTACTGGCTCTGTGCCATTTTGTACCGACTCTGTATCATTTTGTTCAGGATCTGTATCATTTTGTACCGGCTCTGTATCATTTTGTACAGGATCTGTATCACTTAGTTCAGGATCTGTATCACTTTGTACCATATCTGTATCATTTTGTACAGGATCTTATAATTTTATACAGGATCGGTATCACTTAGTAAAGGATCTGTATCATTTTGTATTCGAAATGAAATTGCTCATCAATGTCTTCCTTGTAGATTGAAAAAACAACCCATAACGCTTTGAATTAATATAAGATTCCACTTTGAAGTTTCAGTGCAATACTATTATGGTTGAACAGAGGTCAAAATATGATGCGTAAATTAAAACATTTTCAATGATAACGTCTTTATTTCTCCACCAAACCCTATGCTGTGACTACTCTTTAGAATCGTCTCGAATACGATTCTAAAGAGTAGTCACAGCATAGGGTTTGGTGGAGAAATGACGATTCTTAAGAATGGTCACATCATAGGGTTTGGTGGAGAAATGACGAGTTTAGTATTTTAGTACGCACCTTTATCTGTAGCTCTGATATAACGTGCAAACCGTTTAACTCTTTCACTACCGAACTCGTAGGAGAGCGACAGACAGGGCTTGCTGCAATCACAGGTGCCCTTCGCATGCTATGTCTGAACAATAACTCCATCACAAATATATTATTTTTTTAATCACATGTCATAAATATCTAAAACATACCAAAATATAGTTTTCTGACCCAACCCAAAAAAAAAAGAAAGAAAGAAAAATGCGTTTTTTCATGTTTGTTGTTGTTGAGACATAGCATGCGAATGGCACCTGTGGCTTCAATGCGAACCTATGGTCACGTTTACAAACAGTTTGGATCCAGATGGCATGCCGGGAAACTCGGCGCGTCTCATTACGCGCCAGATTGTTTGACACGACACTTATGTTATAGGGAAGAAATTGAAAAAAAGTCCACTCAGAAGCTTAAAGCAGACGACACTGTTTGCAGACATCGTGTTTTGGCGCGAAATGAGCTTAACCCATTACCTCATAGGCTATTTTTAGATCCAACCTCTTTGAATAAAGCTACCGAAAAGGAGCATTAACTAGGAAAAAGAAAAATACTAGAATTGTGCAGTTTAGAAACCATTGTGATAAATAGAGCATTTGCTCATATGGAGCTCTATTTATCACAATGGTTTCAAAACGTGGCCTTTACAGCGGCGCCAAAAGGCGTCAATATGAGGGAATGGGTTAATTAATCTTTTCTCTGTTCAGTATTCATATAAGAAAAAAAATTACAACATGAATATTCATTTGCCCAATCTTTATAATGTAAACATTTCAAGGAATTTGTTTACTTTTACTAAAACTGTATAATCAAACCTCTATCATGACAAGAGCAAACAGAGCAGACCCTGGCCAGACGACTCCTATATAGGAGTCGTCTTATCTGGGTCTACTCTGTTTGCAAATGCGTGAACAAGCGTTTATATGAGGGGAAAGTGTTAAACTGAGGGGATATTCAGTACTATGTGTGTGATACATGACTTTATTCCCCTTCTGACAGATCGGGTCATAATTACTTTAGTCAAATCTCTTTAGAGGTTTGATTGATAAGGGTTGTGTCTGTCGTAATGAATATAAATGTGTTTTTAAATGATTACAAATTAACAGTTTTACTTCATAGATGGCCCGAATATTTGGCTTACGATCTTGCCTATGTGTGAAATCTTAGTAAAATAGAATGCCTCTAAATCGGCCCCTTAATAAATAGACGCATGCGTCTTTAAAAGTATGTGCCCCTTATCTCCTACTGGCGGATTTTTGCGGCTATGTTAAAGCCATTTTTGAAACCATTGTGATAAATAGAGCATTTGCTCCGTAGGAGTAAATGGTCTGTTTATCACATTGGTTTCAAAACTATATATTTCTAAACTTTTTTTCTAACAAATACTCCTTTTCAGTAGATTCATACAAAGAGGTTGAGTCTAAAAGAAGTTAAGGAGGGAATGGTTTAATGCTGGCCGTTTGCAGGAGTTTGTCTGCATAATTTTCGTCCTGTATTAAGCTACCACCTTTTTGTAAGTCCCAGAATTACTCTGTATTTTATGGTCGCTTTAGAAGGGTCTACTCTGCATGATGTATGTTTCACGGTGTGGAAGATCGATAGTTAAGATAAGCACACACACATTTTAGATACATCTTCTACGAAGCAAACTTGTCTAGTCATCAACTATTTTACTTCATTATACCGCTTAACGGCCCGCTTGGTTTTGCTTAGCTGATTCTAGATTGCCGTTGATTTTCCTTATTTAAATATTGTTTACATAAAATGATTTAATTAATATTCTTAATGGACAGAGTTTGTACGAACATTCATGGAGTAAAGGGCTAAGGTTAATATGAAACAGATTAACAGCTGTTAACTATTTTCTATTAACAGTTGAATTATTTTCTATTAACAGCTGTTAACTATTTTATATTAACAGTTGAATTATTTTCTATTAACAGCTGTTAACTATTTTATATTAACAGTTGCTAACTAACAGTTGTTAACTATTTTCTATTAACAGTTGAATTATTTTCTATTAACAGCTGTTAACTATTTTCTATTAACAGTTGAATTATTTTCTATTAACAGCTGTTAACTATTTTCTATTAACAGTTGAATTATTTTCTATTAACAGTTGTTAACTATTTTATATTAACAGTTGAATTATTTTCTATTAACAGTTGAATTATTTTCTATTAACAGCTGTTAACTATTTTCTATTAACAGTTGAATTATTTTCTATTAACAGCTGTTAACTATTTTCTATTAACAGTTGAATTATTTTCTATTAACAGTTGTTAACTATTTTATATTAACAGTTGCTAACTAACAGTTGTTAACTGTTTTCTATTAACAGTTGTTAACTGTTTTCTATTAACAGTTGTTAACTATTTTCTATTAACACTTGTTAACTGTTTTCTATTACAGTTGTTAACTATTTTCTATTAACACGTGTTAACTGTTTTCTATTAACACGTGGTAACTATTTTCTATTAACACTTGTTAACTGTTTTCTATTACAGTTGTTAACTATTTTCTATTAACACGTGTTAACTGTTTTCTAGTAACACGTGGTAACTATTTTCTATTAACACTTGTTAACTGTTTTCTATTAACAAATGTTAACTATTCTCAATTAACACTTGTTAACTATTTTCTATTAACACTTGTAAATTATTTTATATTAACAATTGTTAACTATTTTCTATTAATAGTTAACTGTTTTTCTATTAACTGTTGTAAACTATTTTCTATTAACAGTTGTTAACTATTTTCTATTAACAGTTGTTAACTATTTTCTATAATTAACAGTTGTAAACTATTTTTCTATTAACATTTGTTAACTATTTTTCTATTAACAGTTGTTAACTATTTTCTATTAACAGTTTTAACTATTTTCTATTAACAATTGTTAATTATTTTCTATTAACAGTTGTAAATTATTTTTCTATTAGCAGTTAACTGTTTTCTATTTCGTTCAACTTGTCTTTCTGCACATTCTGTCCTCAAACTTATTGACAAACTGACACAATGATTGTCATCGACACCATTATCCCAAATACATGTACATGTATTTACTTAAGCAAGCAGAGCATACCCTTATCAGACAGCTCCCACAGGAGACTTTGGATCTTAGTCTACTATGTTTGCCACTATGTAAAGGCGTATACATGTATATAGAGTGACGGCTTAAGTAGTACTGGAATGCTGTAGTGATCCGGGTTCGAGTCTCTTGTCTCAAATGTCTCAACCCCGATGTCAAACTAGATCGGAAAAGTTGGCTACTAGTAGCTGGCTACTAGTAACTGGCTACCTGTAGTAGGAAAACTTGGCTACTAGTAACTGGCTACTAGTAGTAGGAAAAGTTGGTTACTAGTAGCCAGCTACTAGTAACTGGCTACTTATAATAGAAAAACTTGGCTACTAGTAACTGGCTACTAGTAGTTGGAAAGGTTGGTTACTAATAACTGGCTACTACTAGTAGGAAACAAGTAGCTGGGTAGATCTAGTAATATTCAAGCCAACTCAAATATATTTGGAATTTCTACAAGAGGAGAGTGTCTGCTTTCTAAAGATACAGTCGTTACTTTGCTAACTTCATGTAGCTAGTCAGCTACTCATACCTTTAAAATGTCGATGTGATATTTTGAGCACAATCTGCTGAAACGAAACAAGTAGCTAGGTAGTTTCATTCAAGCAAACGCAAATGTATGTAGAATTTCGACATGAGAAATGTGTCTCCTTTCCAAAAAAACCGTAGTTAACTTAATTACTTCATGTAGTTAGTCAGCTACTCATACCTTTTGAATGTTGGTATAATATTTTCAACACTATTTATTCTGAAATGAAACAAGTAGCTGGGTAGTTATATTCAAGCAAACTCAAATGTATATAGAATTTCTACAAGAGGAGAGTGTCTGCTGTCTAAAGCTACCGTAGTTATCTTAATTACTTCATGTAGCTAGTCAGCTACTCATACCTTTTGAATGTTGGTATAATATTTTCAACACTATATTCTGAAACGAAACAAGTAGCTGGGTAGTTATATTCAAGCAAACTCAAATGTATATAGAATTTCGACAAGAGGAGAGTGTCTGCTGTCTAAAGATACCGTAGTTATCTTAATTACTTCATGTAGCTAGTCAGCTACTCATACCTTTTGAATGTTGGTATAATATTTTCAACACTATATTCTGAAACGAAACAAGTAGCTGGGTAGTTATATTCAAGCAAACTCAAATGTATATAGAATTTCGACAAGAGGAGAGTGTCTGCTGTCTAAAGATACCGTAGTTATCTTAATTACTTCATGTAGCTAGTCAGCTACTCATACCTTTTGAATGTTGGTATAATATTTTCAACACTATATTCTGAAACGAAACAAGTAGCTGGGTAGTTATATTCAAGTAAACTCAAATGTATATAGAATTTCGACAAGAGGAGAGTGTCTGCTGTCTAAAGATACCGTAGTTATCTTAATTACTTTATGAAGCTAATCAGCTACTCATACCTATTGAATGTTGGTATAATATTTCAATACTATATTCTGAAACGAAACAAGTAGCTGGGTAGTTATATTCAAGCAAACTCAAATGTATATAGAATTTCGACAAGAGGAGAGTGTCTGCTGTCTAAAGATACCGTAGTTATCTTAATTACTTTATGAAGCTAATCAGCTACTCATACCTTTTGAATGTTGGTATAATATTTTCAACACTATTTATTCTGAAACGAAACAAGTAGCTGGGTAGTTATATTCAAGCAAACTCAAATGTATATAGAATTTCGACAAGAGGAGAGTGTCTGCTGTCTAAAGATACCGTAGTTATCTTAATTACTTCATGTAGCTAGTCAGCTACTCATACCTTTTGAATGTTGGTATAATATTTTCAACACTATATTCTGAAACGAAACAAGTAGCTGGGTAGTTATATTCAAGCAAACTCAAATGTATATAGAATTTCGACAAGAGGAGAGTGTCTGCTGTCTAAAGATACCGTAGTTATCTTAATTACTTCATGTAGCTAGTCAGCTACTCATACCTTTTGAATGTTGGTATAATATTTTCAACACTATATTCTGAAACGAAACAAGTAGCTGGGTAGTTATATTCAAGCAAACTCAAATGTATATAGAATTTCGACAAGAGGAGAGTGTCTGCTGTCTAAAGATACCGTAGTTATCTTAATTACTTCATGTAGCTAGTCAGCTACTCATACCTTTTGAATGTTGGTATAATATTTTCAACACTATATTCTGAAACGAAACAAGTAGCTGGGTAGTTATATTCAAGCAAAGTCAAATGTATATAGAATTTCGACAAGAGGCGAGTGTCTGCTGTCTAAAGATACCGTAGTTATCTTAATTACTTCATGTAGCTAGTCAGCTACTCATACCTTTTGAATGTTGGTATAATATTTTCAACACTATATTCTGAAACGAAACAAGTAGCTGGGTAGTTATATTCAAGCAAACTCAAATGTATATAGAATTTCGACAAGAGTAGAGTGTCTGCTGTCTAAAGATACCGTAGTTATCTTAATTACTTCATGTAGCTAGTCAGCTACTCATACGTTTGAATATTGGTATAGTATTTTCAACACTATATTCTGTAACGAAACAAGTAGCTGGGTAGTTATATTCAAGTAAACTCAAATGTATATAGAATTTCGACAATAGGAGAGTGTCTGCTGTCTAAAGATAACGTAGTTATCTTAATTACTTTATGAAGCTAATCAACTACACATATCTTTTGAATGTTGGTATAATATTTCAATACTATATTCTGAAACGAAACAAGTAGCTGGGTAGTTATATTCAAGCAAACTCAAATGTATATAGAATTTCGACAAGAGGAGAGTGTCTGCTGTCTAAAGATACCGTAGTTATCTTAATTACTTTATGAAGCTAATCAGCTACTCATACCTTTTGAATGTTGGTATAATATTTTCAACACTATTTATTCTGAAACGAAACAAGTAGCTGGGTAGTTATATTCAAGCAAACTCAAATGTAAATAGAATTTATACAAGAGGAGAGTGTCTACTGTCTAAAGATACCTTAGTTATCTTATTTACTACATGTAGCTAGTCAGCTACTCATACCTTTTGAATGTTGGTATAATATTTTCAACACTATATTCTGAAACGAAACAAGTAGCTGGGTAGTTATATTCAAGCAAACTCAAATGTATATAGAATTTCGACAAGAGGAGAGTGTCTGCTGTCTAAAGATACCGTAGTTATCTTAATTACTTCATGTAGCTAGTCAGCTACTCATACCTTTTGAATGTTGGTATAATATTTTCAACACTATATTCTGAAACGAAACAAGTAGCTGGGTAGTTATATTCAAGCAAACTCAAATGTATATAGAATTTCGACAAGAGGAGAGTGTCTGCTGTCTAAAGATACCGTAGTTATCTTAATTACTTCATGTAGCTAGTCAGCTACTCATACCTTTTGAATGTTGGTATAATATTTTCAACACTATATTCTGAAACGAAACAAGTAGCTGGGTAGTTATATTCAAGCAAAGTCAAATGTATATAGAATTTCGACAAGAGGCGAGTGTCTGCTGTCTAAAGATACCGTAGTTATCTTAATTACTTCATGTAGCTAGTCAGCTACTCATACCTTTTGAATGTTGGTATAATATTTTCAACACTATATTCTGAAACGAAACAAGTAGCTGGGTAGTTATATTCAAGCAAACTCAAATGTATATAGAATTTCGACAAGAGTAGAGTGTCTGCTGTCTAAAGATACCGTAGTTATCTTAATTACTTCATGTAGCTAGTCAGCTACTCATACGTTTGAATATTGGTATAGTATTTTCAACACTATATTCTGTAACGAAACAAGTAGCTGGGTAGTTATATTCAAGTAAACTCAAATGTATATAGAATTTCGACAATAGGAGAGTGTCTGCTGTCTAAAGATAACGTAGTTATCTTAATTACTTTATGAAGCTAATCAACTACACATATCTTTTGAATGTTGGTATAATATTTCAATACTATATTCTGAAACGAAACAAGTAGCTGGGTAGTTATATTCAAGCAAACTCAAATGTATATAGAATTTCGACAAGAGGAGAGTGTCTGCTGTCTAAAGATACCGTAGTTATCTTAATTACTTTATGAAGCTAATCAGCTACTCATACCTTTTGAATGTTGGTATAATATTTTCAACACTATTTATTCTGAAACGAAACAAGTAGCTGGGTAGTTATATTCAAGCAAACTCAAATGTAAATAGAATTTATACAAGAGGAGAGTGTCTACTGTCTAAAGATACCTTAGTTATCTTATTTACTACATGTAGCTAGTCAGCTACTCATACCTTTTGAATGTTGGTATAATATTTTCAACACTATATTCTGAAACGAAACAAGTAGCTGGGTAGTTATATTCAAGCAAACTCAATGTATATAGAATTTCGACAAGAGGAGAGTGTCTGCTGTCTAAAGATACCGTAGTTATCTTAATTACTTCATGTAGCTAGTCAGCTACTCATACCTTTTGAATGTTGGTATAATATTTTCAACACTATATTCTGAAACGAAACAAGTAGCTGGGTAGTTATATGCAAGCAAACTCAAATGTATATAGAATTTCTACAAGAGGAGAGCGTCTGCTGTCTAAAGATACCGTAGTTATCTTAATTACTTCATGTAGCTAGTCAGCTACTCATACCTTTTGAATGTTGGTATAATATTTTCAACACTATATTCTGAAACGAAACAAGTAGCTGGGTAGTTATATTCAAGCAAACTCAAATGTATATAGAATTTCGACAAGAGGAGAGTGTCTGCTGTCTAAAGATACCGTAGTTATCTTAATTACTTCATGTAGCTAGTCAGCTACTCATACCTTTTGAATGTTGGTATAATATTTTCAACACTATATTCTGAAACGAAACAAGTAGCTGGGTAGTTATATTCAAGCAAACTCAAATGTATATAGAATTTCGACAAGAGGAGAGTGTCTGCTGTCTAAAGATACCGTAGTTATCTTAATTACTTCATGTAGCTAGTCAGCTACTCATACCTTTTGAATGTTGGTATAATATTTTCAACACTATATTCTGAAACGAAACAAGTAGCTGGGTAGTTATATTCAAGCAAACTCAAATGTATATAGAATTTCGACAAGAGGAGAGTGTCTGCTGTCTAAAGATACCGTAGTTATCTTAATTACTTCATGTAGCTAGTCAGCTACTCATACCTTTTGAATGTTGGTATAATATTTTCAACACTATATTCTGAAACGAAACAAGTAGCTGGGTAGTTATATTCAAGTAAACTCAAATGTATATAGAATTTCGACAAGAGGAGAGTGTCTGCTGTCTAAAGATACCGTAGTTATCTCAATTACTTTATGAAGCTTATCAGCTACTCATACCTATTGAATGTTGGTATAATATTTCAATACTATATTCTGAAACGAAACAAGTAGCTGGGTAGTTATATTCAAGCAAACTCAAATGTATATAGAATTTCGACAAGAGGAGAGTGTCTGCTGTCTAAAGATACCGTAGTTATCTTAATTACTTTATGAAGCTAATCAGCTACTCATACCTTTTGAATGTTGGTATAATATTTTCAACACTATTTATTCTGAAACGAAACAAGTAGCTGGGTAGTTATATTCAAGCAAACTCAAATGTATATAGAATTTCGACAAGAGGAGAGTGTCTGCTGTCTAAAGATACCGTAGTTATCTTAATTACTTCATGTAGCTAGTCAGCTACTCATACCTTTTGAATGTTGGTATAATATTTTCAACACTATATTCTGAAACGAAACAAGTAGCTGGGTAGTTATATTCAAGCAAACTCAAATGTATATAGAATTTCGACAAGAGGAGAGTGTCTGCTGTCTAAAGATACCGTAGTTATCTTAATTACTTCATGTAGCTAGTCAGCTACTCATACCTTTTGAATGTTGGTATAATATTTTCAACACTATATTCTGAAACGAAACAAGTAGCTGGGTAGTTATATTCAAGCAAACTCAAATGTATATAGAATTTCGACAAGAGGAGAGTGTCTGCTGTCTAAAGATACCGTAGTTATCTTAATTACTTCATGTAGCTAGTCAGCTACTCATACCTTTTGAATGTTGGTATAATATTTTCAACACTATATTCTGAAACGAAACCAGTAGCTGGGTAGTTATATTCAAGCAAACTCAAATGTATATAGAATTTCGACAAGAGGAGAGTGTCTGCTGTCTAAAGATACCGTAGTTATCTTAATTACTTCATGTAGCTAGTCAGCTACTCATACCTTTTGAATGTTGGTATAATATTTTCAACACTATACTTTGAAACGAAACAAGTAGCTGGGTAGTTATATTCAAGCAAACTCAAATGTATATAGAATTTCGACAAGAGGAGAGTGTCTGCTGTCTAAAGATACCGTAGTTATCTTAATTACTTCATGTAGCTAGTCAGCTACTCATATGTTGGTATAGTATTTTCAACACTATATTCTGAAACGAAACAAGTAGCTGGGTAGTTATATTCAAGTAAACTCAAATGTATATAGAATTTCGACAATAGGAGAGTGTCTGCTGTCTAAAGATAACGTAGTTATCTTAATTACTTTATGAAGCTAATCAACTACACATATCTTTTGAATGTTGGTATAATATTTCAATACTATATTCTGAAACGAAACAAGTAGCTGGGTAGTTATATTCAAGCAAACTCAAATGTATATAGAAATTAGACAAGAGGAGAGTGTCTGCTGTCTAAAGATACCGTAGTTATCTTAATTACTTTATGAAGCTAATCAGCTACTCATACCTTTTGAATGTTGGTATAATATTTTCAACACTATTTATTCTGAAACGAAACAAGTAGCTGGGTAGTTATATTCAAGCAAACTCAAATGTAAATAGAATTTCTACAAGAGGAGAGTGTCTACTGTCTAAAGATACCGTAGTTATCTTATTTACTACATGTAGCTAGTCAGCTACTCATACCTTTTGAATGTTGGTATAATATTTTCAACACTATATTCTGAAACGTAGCAAGTAGCTGGGTAGTTATATTCAAGCAAACTCAAATGTATATAGAATTTCGACAAGAGGAGAGTGTCTGCTGTCTAAAGATACCGTAGTTATCTTAATTACTTCATGTAGCTAGTCAGCTACTCATACCTTTTGAATGTTGGTATAATATTTTCAACACTATATTCTGAAACGAAACAAGTAGCTGGGTAGTTACATAGCTGACTAGCTACATGAAGTAATTAAGATAACTACGGTATCTTTAGACAGCAGACACTCTCCTCTTGTAGAAATTCTATATACATTTGAGTTTACTTGAATATAACTACCAACATTCAAAAGGTATGAGTAGCTGACTAGCTACATGAAGTAATTAAGAAAAGGTCGGTATCATTAAACAGCAGACACTCGCCTCTTGTAGAAATTCTATTTACATTTGAGTTTGCTTGAATATAACTACCCGACTACTTGTTTCGTTTCAGAATATAGTGTTGAAAATATTATACCAACATTCAAAAGGTATGAGTAGCTGACTAGGTACATGATGTAATTAAGATGACTACGGTATCTTTCGACAGCAGACACTCTCCTCTTGTCGAAATTCTATATACATTTGAGTTTGCTTGAATATAACTACCCAGCTACTTGTTTCGTTACAGAATATAGCGTTGAAAATATTATACCAACATTCAAAAGGTATGAGTAACTGACTAGCTACATGAAGTAATTAAGAAAACTACGGTATCTTTAGTCAGCAGACACTCTCCTCTTGTCGAAATTCTATATACATTTTGGTTTGCTTCAATATAACTACCCAGCTACTTGTTTCGTTTCAGAATATAGTGTTGAAAATATTATACCAACATTCAAAAGGTATGAGTAGCTGACTAGCTACATGAAGTAATTAAGATAACTTCGGTATCATTAGACAGCAGACACTCTCCTCTTGTAGAAATTCTATTTACATTTGAGTTTGCTTGAATATAACTACCCAGCTACTTGTTTCGTTTCAGAATATAGTGTTGAAAATATTATACCAACATTCAAAAGGTATGAGTAGCTGACTAGCTACATGAAGTAATTAAGATAACTACGGTATCTTTAGACAGCAGACACTCTCCTCTTGTCGAAATTCTATATACATTTGAGTTTGCTTGAATATAACTACCCAGCTACTTGTTTCGTTTCAGAATATAGTGTTGAAAATATTATACCAACATTCAAAAGGTATGAGTAGCTGACTAGCTACATGAAGTAATTAAGATAACTACGCTATCTTTAGACAGCAGACACTCTCCTCTTGTCGAAATTCTATATACATTTGAGTTTGCTTGAATATAACTACCCAGCTACTTGTTTCGTTTCAGAATATAGTGTTGAAAATATTATACAAACATTCAAAAGGTATGAGTAGCTGACTAGCTACATGAAGTAATTAAGATAACTACGGTATCTTTAGACAGCAGACAATCTCCTCTTGTCGAAATTCTATATGCATTTAGGTTTGCTTCAATATAACTACCCAGCTACTTGTTTCATTTCAGAATATAGTGTTGAAAATATTATACCAACATTCAAAAGGTATGAGTAGCTGACTAGCTACATGAAGTAATTAAGATAACGTCGGTATCATTAGACAGCAGACACTCTCCTCTTGTAGAAATTCTATTTACATTTGAGTTTACTTGAATATAACTACCCAGCTACTTGTTTCGTTTCAGAATATAGTGTTGAAAATATTATACCAACATTCAAAAGGTATGAGTAACTGACTAGCTACATGAAGTAATTAAGATAAAAACTACGGTATCTTTAGACAGCAGACACTCTCCTCTTGTATAAATTCTATATACATTTGAGTTTGCTTGAATATAACTACCCAGCTACTTGTTTCGCTTCCGTATATAGTGTTGAAAATATTATACCAACGTTCAAAAGGTATAAGTAGCTGACTAGCTACATGAAGTAATTAAGATAACTACGGTATCTTTAGACAGCAGACACTCTCCTCTTGTAGAAATTCTATTTACATTTGAGTTTACTTGAATATAACTACCCAGCTACTTGTTTCGTTTCAGAATATAGTGTTGAAAATATTATACCAACATTCAAAAGGTATGAGTAACTGACTAGCTACATGAAGTAATTAAGATAACTACGGTATCTTTAGACAGCAGACACTCTCCTCTTGTCTAAATTCTATATACATTTGAGTTTGCTTGAATATAACTACCCAGCTACTTGTTTCGTTTCAGAATATAGTGTTGAAAATATTATACCAACATTCAAAAGGTATGAGTAGCTGACTAGCTATATGAAGTAATTAAGATAACTACGGTATCTTTAGACAGCAGACACTCTCCTCTTGTCGAAATTCTATATACATTTGAGTTTGCTTGAATATAAATACCCAGCTACTTGTTTCGATTCAGAATATAGTGTTGAAAATATTATACCAACATTCAAAAGTTATGAGTAGCTGACTAGCTACATGAAGTAATTAAGATAACTACGGTATCTTTAGACAGCAGACACTCTCCTCTTGTAGAAATTCTATATACATTTGAGTTTGCTTGAATATAACTACCCAGCTACTTGTTTCGTTTCAGAATATAGTGTTGAAAATATTATACCAACATTCAAAAGGTATGAGTAGCTGACTAGCTACATGATGTAATTAAGATAACTACGGTATCTTTAGACAGCAGACAATCTCCTCTTGTCGAAATTCTATATACATTTGAGTTTGCTTGAAAATAACTACCCAGCTACTTGTTTCGTTTCAGAATACAGCGTTTAAAATATTATACCAACATTCAAAAGGTATGAGTAGCTGACTAGTTACATGAAGTAATTAAGAAAACTACGGTATCTTTAGACAGCAGACACTCTCCTCTTGTCGAAATTCTATATACATTTAGGTTTGCCTCAATATAACTACCCAGCTACTTGTTTCATTTCAGAATATAGTGTTGAAAATATTATACCAACATTCAAAAGGTATGAGTAGCTGACTAGCTACCTGAAGTAATTAAGATAACTACGGTATCTTTAGACAGCAGACACTCTCCTCTTGTCGAAATTCTATATACATTCGAGTTTGCTTGAATATAACTACCCAGCTACTTGTTTTCGTTTCAGAATATAGTGTTGAAAATATTATACCAACATTCAAAAGGTATGAGTAGCTGACTAGCTACATGAAGTAATTAAGATAAATTCGGTATCATTAGACAGCAGACACTCTCCTCTTATAGAAATTCTATCTGCATTTGAGTTTGCTTGAATATAACTACCCAGCTACTTGTTTCGTTTCAGAATATAGTGTTGAAAATATTATACCAATATTCAAAAGGTATGAGTAGCTGACTAGCTACATGAAGTAATTAAGATAACTACGGTATCTTTAGACAGCAGACACTCTCCTCTTGTCTAAATTCTATATACATTTGAGTTTGCTTGAATATAACTACCCAGCTACTTGTTTCGTTTCAGAATATAGTGTTGAAAATATTATACCAACATTCAAAAGGTATGAGTAGCTGACTAGCTATATGAAGTAATTAAGATAACTACGGTATCTTTAGACAGCAGACACTCTCCTCTTGTCGAAATTCTATATACATTTGAGTTTGCTTGAATATAAATACCCAGCTACTTGTTTCGTTTCAGAATATAGTGTTGAAAATATTATACCAACATTCAAAAGTTATGAGTAGCTGACTAGCTACATGAAGTAATTAAGATAACTACGGTATCTTTAGACAGCAGACACTCTCCTCTTGTCGAAATTCTATATATATTTGAGTTTGCTTGAATATAACTACCCAGCTACTTGTTTCGTTTCAGAATATAGTATTCAAAATATTATACCAACATTCAAAAGGTATGAGTAGCTGACTAGCTACATGAAGTAATTAAGATAACTACGGTATCTTTAGACAGCAGACACTCTCCTCTTGTCGAAATTCTATATACATTTGAGTTTGCTTGAATATAACTACCCAGCTACTTGTTTCGTTTCAGAATATAGTGTTGAAAATATTATACCAACATTCAAAAGGTATGAGTAGCTGACTAGCTACATGAAGTAATTAAGATAACTACGGTATCTTTAGACAGCAGACACTCTCCTCTTGTCGAAATTCTATATACATTTGAGTTTGCTTGAATATAACTACCCAGCTACTTGTTTCGTTTCAGAATATAGTGTTGAAAATATTATACCAACATTCAAAAGGTATGAGTAGCTGACTAGCTACATGAAGTAATTAAGATAACTTCGCTATCTTTAGACAGCAGACACTCTCCTCTTGTCGAAATTCTATATATATTTGAGTTTGCTTGAATATAACTACCCAGCTACTTGTTTCGTTTCAGAATATAGTATTCAAAATATTATACCAACATTCAAAAGGTATGAGTAGCTGACTAGCTACATGAAGTAATTAAGATAACTACGGTATCTTTAGACAGCAGACACTCTCCTCTTGTCGAAATTCTATATACATTTGAGTTTGCTTGAATATAACTACCCAGCTACTTGTTTCGTTTCAGAATATAGTGTTGAAAATATTATACCAACATTCAAAAGGTATGAGTAGCTGACTAGCTACATGAAGTAATTAAGATAACTACGGTATCTTTAGACAGCAGACACTCTCCTCTTGTCGAAATTCTATATACATTTGAGTTTGCTTGAATATAACTACCCAGCTACTTGTTTCGTTTCAGAATATAGTGTTGAAAATATTATACCAACATTCAAAAGGTATGAGTAGCTGACTAGCTACATGAAGTAATTAAGATAACTACGCTATCTTTAGACAGCAGACACTCTCCTCTTGTCGAAATTCTATATACATTCGAGTTTGCTTGAATATAACTACCCAGCTACTTGTTTCGTTTCAGAATATAGTGTTGAAAATATTATACCAACATTCAAAAGGTATGAGTAGCTGACTAGCTACATGAAGTAATTAAGATAAATTCGGTATCATTAGACAGCAGACACTCTCCTCTTATAGAAATTCTATCTGCATTTGAGTTTGCTTGAATATAACTACCCAGCTACTTGTTTCGTTTCAGAATATAGTGTTGAAAATATTATACCAACATTCAAAAGGTATGAGTAGCTGACTAGCTACATGAAGTAATTAAGATAACTTCGCTATCTTTAGACAGCAGACACTCTCCTCTTGTCGAAATTCTATATATATTTGAGTTTGCTTGAATATAACTACCCAGCTACTTGTTTCGTTTCAGAATATAGTATTCAAAATATTATACCAACATTCAAAAGGTATGAGTAGCTGACTAGCTACATGAAGTAATTAAGATAACTACGGTATCTTTAGACAGCAGACACTCTCCTCTTGTCGAAATTCTATATACATTTGAGTTTGCTTGAATATAACTACCCAGCTACTTGTTTCGTTTCAGAATATAGTGTTGAAAATATTATACCAACATTCAAAAGTTATGAGTAGCTGACTAGCTACATGAAGTAATTAAGATAACTTCGGTATCATTCGACAGCAGACACTCTCCTCTTGTAGAAATTCTATTTACATTTGAGTTTGCTTGAATATAACTACCCAGCTACTTGTTTCGTTTCAGAATATAGTGTTGAAAATATTATACCAACATTCAAAAGGTATGAGTAGCTGACTAGCTACATGAAGTAATTAAGATAACTACGGTATCTTTAGACAGCAGACACTCTCCTCTTGTCGAAATTCTATATACATTTGAGTTTGCTTGAATATAACTACCCAGCTACTTGTTTCGTTTCAGAATATAGTGTTGAAAATATTATACCAACATTCAAAAGGTATGAGTAGCTGACTAGCTACATGAAGTAATTAAGATAACTACGCTATCTTTAGACAGCAGACACTCTCCTCTTGTCGAAATTCTATATACATTTGAGTTTGCTTGAATATAACTACCCAGCTACTTGTTTCGTTTCAGAATATAGTGTTGAAAATATTATACCAACATTCAAAAGGTATGAGTAGCTGACTAGCTACATGAAGTAATTAAGATAACTACGGTATCTTTAGACAGCAGACAATCTCCTCTTGTCGAAATTCTATATGCATTTAGGTTTGCTTCAATATAACTACCCAGCTACTTGTTTCATTTCAGAATATAGTGTTGAAAATATTATACCAACATTCAAAAGGTATGAGTAGCTGACTAGCTACATGAAGTAATTAAGATAACGTCGGTATCATTAGACAGCAGACACTCTCCTCTTGTAGAAATTCTATTTACATTTGAGTTTACTTGAATATAACTACCCAGCTACTTGTTTCGTTTCAGAATATAGTGTTGAAAATATTATACCAACATTCAAAAGGTATGAGTAACTGACTAGCTACATGAAGTAATTAAGATAAAAACTACGGTATCTTTAGACAGCAGACACTCTCCTCTTGTATAAATTCTATATACATTTGAGTTTGCTTGAATATAACTACCCAGCTACTTGTTTCGCTTCCGTATATAGTGTTGAAAATATTATACCAACGTTCAAAAGGTATAAGTAGCTGACTAGCTACATGAAGTAATTAAGATAACTACGGTATCTTTAGACAGCAGACACTCTCCTCTTGTAGAAATTCTATTTACATTTGAGTTTACTTGAATATAACTACCCAGCTACTTGTTTCGTTTCAGAATATAGTGTTGAAAATATTATACCAACATTCAAAAGGTATGAGTTACTGACTAGCTACATGAAGTAATTAAGATAACTACGGTATCTTTAGACAGCAGACACTCTCCTCTTGTCTAAATTCTATATACATTTGAGTTTGCTTGAATATAACTACCCAGCTACTTGTTTCGTTTCAGAATATAGTGTTGAAAATATTATACCAACATTCAAAAGGTATGAGTAGCTGACTAGCTATATGAAGTAATTAAGATAACTACGGTATCTTTAGACAGCAGACACTCTCCTCTTGTCGAAATTCTATATACATTTGAGTTTGCTTGAATATAAATACCCAGCTACTTGTTTCGTTTCAGAATATAGTGTTGAAAATATTATACCAACATTCAAAAGTTATGAGTAGCTGACTAGCTACATGAAGTAATTAAGATAACTACGGTATCTTTAGACAGCAGACACTCTCCTCTTGTAGAAATTCTATATACATTTGAGTTTGCTTGAATATAACTACCCAGCTACTTGTTTCGTTTCAGAATATAGTGTTGAAAATATTATACCAACATTCAAAAGGTATGAGTAGCTGACTAGCTACATGATGTAATTAAGATAACTACGGTATCTTTAGACAGCAGACAATCTCCTCTTGTCGAAATTCTATATACATTTGAGTTTGCTTGAATATAACTACCCAGCTACTTGTTTCGTTTCAGAATACAGCGTTTAAAATATTATACCAACATTCAAAAGGTATGAGTAGCTGACTAGCTACATGAAGTAATTAAGAAAACTACGGTATCTTTAGACAGCAGACACTCTCCTCTTGTCGAAATTCTATATACATTTAGGTTTGCCTCAATATAACTACCCAGCTACTTGTTTCATTTCAGAATATAGTGTTGAAAATATTATACCAACATTCAAAAGGTATGAGTAGCTGACTAGCTACATGAAGTAATTAAGATAACTACGGTATCTTTAGACAGCAGACACTCTCCTCTTGTCGAAATTCTATATACATTCGAGTTTGCTTGAATATAACTACCCAGCTACTTGTTTTCGTTTCAGAATATAGTGTTGAAAATATTATACCAACATTCAAAAGGTATGAGTAGCTGACTAGCTACATGAAGTAATTAAGATAAATTCGGTATCATTAGACAGCAGACACTCTCCTCTTATAGAAATTCTATCTGCATTTGAGTTTGCTTGAATATAACTACCCAGCTACTTGTTTCGTTTCAGAATATAGTGTTGAAAATATTATACCAACATTCAAAAGGTATGAGTAGCTGACTAGCTACATGAAGTAATTAAGATAACTACGGTATCTTTAGACAGCAGACACTCTCCTCTTGTCTAAATTCTATATACATTTGAGTTTGCTTGAATATAACTACCCAGCTACTTGTTTCGTTTCAGAATATAGTGTTGAAAATATTATACCAACATTCAAAAGGTATGAGTAGCTGACTAGCTATATGAAGTAATTAAGATAACTACGGTATCTTTAGACAGCAGACACTCTCCTCTTGTCGAAATTCTATATACATTTGAGTTTGCTTGAATATAACTACCCAGCTACTTGTTTCGTTTCAGAATATAGTGTTGAAAATATTATACCAACATTCAAAAGTTATGAGTAGCTGACTAGCTACATGAAGTAATTAAGATAACTACGGTATCTTTAGACAGCAGACACTCTCCTCTTGTAGAAATTCTATATACATTTGAGTTTGCTTGAATATAACTACCCAGCTACTTGTTTCGTTTCAGAATATAGTGTTGAAAATATTATACCAACATTCAAAAGGTATGAGTAGCTGACTAGCTACATGATGTAATTAAGATAACTACGGTATCTTTAGACAGCAGACAATCTCCTCTTGTCGAAATTCTATATACATTTGAGTTTGCTTGAATATAACTACCCAGCTACTTGTTTCGTTTCAGAATATAGTGTTGAAAATATTATACCAACATTCAAAAGGTATGAGTAGCTGACTAGCTACATGATGTAATTAAGATAACTACGGTATCTTTAGACAGCAGACAATCTCCTCTTGTCGAAATTCTATATACATTTGAGTTTGCTTGAAAATAACTACCCAGCTACTTGTTTCGTTTCAGAATACAGCGTTTAAAATATTATACCAACATTCAAAAGGTATGAGTAGCTGACTAGCTACATGAAGTAATTAAGAAAACTACGGTATCTTTAGACAGCAGACACTCTCCTCTTGTCGAAATTCTATATACATTTAGGTTTGCCTCAATATAACTACCCAGTTACTTGTTTCATTTCAGAATATAGTGTTGAAAATATTATACCAACATTCAAAAGGTATGAGTAGCTGACTAGCTACATGAAGTAATTAAGATAACTACGGTATCTTTAGACAGCAGACACTCTCCTCTTGTCGAAATTCTATATACATTCGAGTTTGCTTGAATATAACTACCCAGCTACTTGTTTTCGTTTCAGAATATAGTGTTGAAAATATTATACCAACATTCAAAAGGTATGAGTAGCTGACTAGCTACATGAAGTAATTAAGATAAATTCGGTATCATTAGACAGCAGACACTCTCCTCTTATAGAAATTCTATCTGCATTTGAGTTTGCTTGAATATAACTACCCAGCTACTTGTTTCGTTTCAGAATATAGTGTTGAAAATATTATACCAACATTCAAAAGGTATGAGTAGCTGACTAGCTACATGAAGTAATTAAGATAACTACGGTATCTTTAGACAGCAGACACTCTCCTCTTGTCGAAATTCTATATACATTTGAGTTTGCTTGAATTTAACTACCCAGCTACTTGTTTCGTTTCAGAATATAGTGTTGAAAATATTATACCAACATTCAAAAGGTATGAGTAGCTGACTAGCTACATGAAGTAATTAAGATAACTACGGTATCTTTAGACAGCAGACACTCTCCTCTTGTCGAAATTCTATATACATTTGAGTTTGCTTGAATATAACTACCCAGCTACTTGTTTCGTTTCAGAATATAGTGTTGAAAATATTATACCAACATTCAAAAGGTATGAGTAGCTGACTAGCTACATGAAGTAATTAAGATAAATTCGGTATCATTAGACAGCAGACACTCTCCTCTTATAGAAATTCTATCTGCATTTGAGTTTGCTTGAATATAACTACCCAGCTACTTGTTTCGTTTCAGAATATAGTGTTGAAAATATTATACCAACATTCAAAAGGTATGAGTAGCTGACTAGCTACATGAAGTAATTAAGATAACTTCGCTATCTTTAGACAGCAGACACTCTCCTCTTGTCGAAATTCTATATATATTTGAGTTTGCTTGAATATAACTACCCAGCTACTTGTTTCGTTTCAGAATATAGTATTCAAAATATTATACCAACATTCAAAAGGTATGAGTAGCTGACTAGCTACATGAAGTAATTAAGATAACTACGGTATCTTTAGACAGCAGACACTCTCCTCTTGTCGAAATTCTATATACATTTGAATTTGCTTGAATATAACTACCCAGCTACTTGTTTCGTTTCAGAATATAGTGTTGAAAATATTATACCAACATTCAAAAGGTATGAGTAGCTGACTAGCTACATGAAGTAATTAAGATAACTACGGTATCTTTAGACAGCAGACACTCTCCTCTTGTCGAAATTCTATATACATTTGAGTTTGCTTGAATATAACTACCCAGCTACTTGTTTCGTTTCAGAATATAGTGTTGAAAATATTATACCAACATTCAAAAGGTATGAGTAGCTGACTAGCTACATGAAGTAATTAAGATAACTTCGCTATCTTTAGACAGCAGACACTCTCCTCTTGTCGAAATTCTATATATATTTGAGTTTGCTTGAATATAACTACCCAGCTACTTGTTTCGTTTCAGAATATAGTATTCAAAATATTATACCAACATTCAAAAGGTATGAGTAGCTGACTAGCTACATGAAGTAATTAAGATAACTACGGTATCTTTAGACAGCAGACACTCTCCTCTTGTCGAAATTCTATATACATTTGAGTTTGCTTGAATATAACTACCCAGCTACTTGTTTCGTTTCAGAATATAGTGTTGAAAATATTATACCAACATTCAAAAGGTATGAGTAGCTGACTAGCTACATGAAGTAATTAAGATAACTACGGTATCTTTAGACAGCAGACACTCTCCTCTTGTCGAAATTCTATATACATTTGAGTTTGCTTGAATATAACTACCCAGCTACTTGTTTCGTTTCAGAATATAGTGTTGAAAATATTATACCAACATTCAAAAGGTATGAGTAGCTGACTAGCTACATGAAGTAATTAAGATAACTACGCTATCTTTAGACAGCAGACACTCTCCTCTTGTCGAAATTCTATATACATTCGAGTTTGCTTGAATATAACTACCCAGCTACTTGTTTCGTTTCAGAATATAGTGTTGAAAATATTATACCAACATTCAAAAGGTATGAGTAGCTGACTAGCTACATGAAGTAATTAAGATAACTTCGCTATCTTTAGACAGCAGACACTCTCCTCTTGTCGAAATTCTATATATATTTGAGTTTGCTTGAATATAACTACCCAGCTACTTGTTTCGTTTCAGAATATAGTATTCAAAATATTATACCAACATTCAAAAGGTATGAGTAGCTGACTAGCTACATGAAGTAATTAAGATAACTACGGTATCTTTAGACAGCAGACACTCTCCTCTTGTCGAAATTCTATATACATTTGAGTTTGCTTGAATATAACTACCCAGCTACTTGTTTCGTTTCAGAATATAGTGTTGAAAATATTATACCAACATTCAAAAGGTATGAGTAGCTGACTAGCTACATGAAGTAATTAAGATAACTACGGTATCTTTAGACAGCAGACACTCTCCTCTTGTCGAAATTCTATATACATTTGAGTTTGCTTGAATATAACTACCCAGCTACTTGTTTCGTTTCAGAATATAGTGTTGAAAATATTATACCAACATTCAAAAGGTATGAGTAGCTGACTAGCTACATGAAGTAATTAAGATAACTACGCTATCTTTAGACAGCAGACACTCTCCTCTTGTCGAAATTCTATATACATTCGAGTTTGCTTGAATATAACTACCCAGCTACTTGTTTCGTTTCAGAATATAGTGTTGAAAATATTATACCAACATTCAAAAGGTATGAGTAGCTGACTAGCTACATGAAGTAATTAAGATAAATTCGGTATCATTAGACAGCAGACACTCTCCTCTTATAGAAATTCTATCTGCATTTGAGTTTGCTTGAATATAACTACCCAGCTACTTGTTTCGTTTCAGAATATAGTGTTGAAAATATTATACCAACATTCAAAAGGTATGAGTAGCTGACTAGCTACATGAAGTAATTAAGATAACTTCGCTATCTTTAGACAGCAGACACTCTCCTCTTGTCGAAATTCTATATATATTTGAGTTTGCTTGAATATAACTACCCAGCTACTTGTTTCGTTTCAGAATATAGTATTCAAAATATTATACCAACATTCAAAAGGTATGAGTAGCTGACTAGCTACATGAAGTAATTAAGATAACTACGGTATCTTTAGACAGCAGACACTCTCCTCTTGTCGAAATTCTATATACATTTGAGTTTGCTTGAATATAACTACCCAGCTACTTGTTTCGTTTCAGAATATAGTGTTGAAAATATTATACCAACATTCAATAGGTATGAGTAGCTGACTAGCTACATGAAGTAATTAAGATAACTACGGTATCGTTAGACAGCAGACACTCTCCTCTTGTCGAAATTCTATATACATTTGAGTTTGCTTGAATATAACTACCCAGCTACTTGTTTCGTTTCAGAATATAGTGTTGAAAATATTATACCAACATTCAAAAGGTATGAGTAGCTGACTAGCTACATGAAGTAATTAAGATAACTACGGTATCTTTAGACAGCAGACACTCTCCTCTTGTCGAAATTCTATATACATTTGAGTTTGCTTGAATATAACTACCCAGCTACTTGTTTCGTTTCAGAATATAGTGTTGAAAATATTATACCAACATTCAAAAGGTATGAGTAGCTGACTAGCTACATGAAGTAATTAAGATAACTACGCTATCTTTAGACAGCAGACACTCTCCTCTTGTCGAAATTCTATATACATTCGAGTTTGCTTGAATATAACTACCCAGCTACTTGTTTCGTTTCAGAATATAGTGTTGAAAATATTATACCAACATTCAAAAGGTATGAGTAGCTGACTAGCTACATGAAGTAATTAAGATAACTTCGCTATCTTTAGACAGCAGACACTCTCCTCTTGTCGAAATTCTATATATATTTGAGTTTGCTTGAATATAACTACCCAGCTACTTGTTTCGTTTCAGAATATAGTATTCAAAATATTATACCAACATTCAAAAGGTATGAGTAGCTGACTAGCTACATGAAGTAATTAAGATAACTACGGTATCTTTAGACAGCAGACACTCTCCTCTTGTCGAAATTCTATATACATTTGAGTTTGCTTGAATATAACTACCCAGCTACTTGTTTCGTTTCAGAATATAGTGTTGAAAATATTATACCAACATTCAAAAGGTATGAGTAGCTGACTAGCTACATGAAGTAATTAAGATAACTACGGTATCTTTAGACAGCAGACACTCTCCTCTTGTCGAAATTCTATATACATTTGAGTTTGCTTGAATATAACTACCCAGCTACTTGTTTCGTTTCAGAATATAGTGTTGAAAATATTATACCAACATTCAAAAGGTATGAGTAGCTGACTAGCTACATGAAGTAATTAAGATAACTACGCTATCTTTAGACAGCAGACACTCTCCTCTTGTCGAAATTCTATATACATTCGAGTTTGCTTGAATATAACTACCCAGCTACTTGTTTCGTTTCAGAATATAGTGTTGAAAATATTATACCAACATTCAAAAGGTATGAGTAGCTGACTAGCTACATGAAGTAATTAAGATAAATTCGGTATCATTAGACAGCAGACACTCTCCTCTTATAGAAATTCTATCTGCATTTGAGTTTGCTTGAATATAACTACCCAGCTACTTGTTTCGTTTCAGAATATAGTGTTGAAAATATTATACCAACATTCAAAAGGTATGAGTAGCTGACTAGCTACATGAAGTAATTAAGATAACTTCGCTATCTTTAGACAGCAGACACTCTCCTCTTGTCGAAATTCTATATATATTTGAGTTTGCTTGAATATAACTACCCAGCTACTTGTTTCGTTTCAGAATATAGTATTCAAAATATTATACCAACATTCAAAAGGTATGAGTAGCTGACTAGCTACATGAAGTAATTAAGATAACTACGGTATCTTTAGACAGCAGACACTCTCCTCTTGTCGAAATTCTATATACATTTGAGTTTGCTTGAATATAACTACCCAGCTACTTGTTTCGTTTCAGAATATAGTGTTGAAAATATTATACCAATATTCAATAGGTATGAGTAGCTGACTAGCTACATGAAGTAATTAAGATAACTACGGTATCGTTAGACAGCAGACACTCTCCTCTTGTCGAAATTCTATATACATTTGAGTTTGCTTGAATATAACTACCCAGCTACTTGTTTCGTTTCAGAATATAGTGTTGAAAATATTATACCAACATTCAAAAGGTATGAGTAGCTGACTAGCTACATGAAGTAATTAAGATAACTACGGTATCTTTAGACAGCAGACACTCTCCTCTTGTCGAAATTCTATATACATTTGAGTTTGCTTGAATATAACTACCCAGCTACTTGTTTCGTTTCAGAATATAGTGTTGAAAATATTATACCAACATTCAAAAGGTATGAGTAGCTGACTAGCTACATGAAGTAATTAAGATAACTACGCTATCTTTAGACAGCAGACACTCTCCTCTTGTCGAAATTCTATATACATTCGAGTTTGCTTGAATATAACTACCCAGCTACTTGTTTCGTTTCAGAATATAGTGTTGAAAATATTATACCAACATTCAAAAGGTATGAGTAGCTGACTAGCTACATGAAGTAATTAAGATAAATTCGGTATCATTAGACAGCAGACACTCTCCTCTTGTAGAAATTCTATCTGCATTTGAGTTTGCTTGAATATAACTACCCAGCTACTTGTTTCGTTTCAGAATATAGTGTTGAAAATATTATACCAACATTCAAAAGGTATGAGTAGCTGACTAGCTACATGAAGTAATTAAGATAACTACGGTATCTTTAGACAGCAGACACTCTCCTCTTGTCGAAATTCTATATACATTTGTGTTTGCTTGAATATAACTACCCAGCTACTTGTTTCGTTTCAGAATATAGTGTTGAAAATATTATACCAACATTCAAAAGGTATGAGTAGCTGACTAGCTACATGAAGTAATTAAGATAACTACGCTATCTTTAGACAGCAGACACTCTCCTCTTGTCGAAATTCTATATATATTTGAGTTTGCTTGAATATAACTACCCAGCTACTTGTTTCGTTTCAGAATATAGTATTCAAAATATTATACCAACATTCAAAAGGTATGAGTAGCTGACTAGCTACATGAAGTAATTATGATAACTTCGGTATCATTAGACAGCAGACACTCTCCTCTTGTCGAAATTCTATATACATTTGAGTTTGCTTGAATATAACTACCCAGCTACTTGTTTCGTTTCAGAATATAGTGTTGAAAATATTATACCAACATTCAAAAGGTATGAGTAGCTGACTAGCTACATGAAGTAATTAAGATAACTACGGTATCTTTAGACAGCAGACATTCTCCTCTTGTCGAAATTCTATATATTTTAGTTTGCTTGCATATAACTACCCAGCTACTTGTTTCATTTCAGAATAAATAGTGTTGAAAATATTATACCAACATTCAAAAGGTATGTGTAGCTGACTAACTACATGAAGTAATTAAGGTAACTACGGTATTTTTTGGAAAGGAGACACATTTCTCTTGTCGAAATTCTACATACATTTGCGTTTGCTTGAATAAAACTACCTAGCTACTTGTTTCGTTTCAGCAGATTGTGCTCAAAATATCACATCGACATTTTAAAGGTATGAGTAGCTGACTAGCTACATGAAGTTAGCAAAGTAACGACGGTATCTTTAGAAAGCAGACACTCTCCTCTTGTAGAAATTCCAAATACATTTGAGTTGGCTTGAGATGACTAGATCTACCCAGCTACTTGTTTCCTACTAGTAGTAGCCAGTTATTAGTAACCAACCTTTCCAACTACTAGTAGCCAGTTACTAGTAGCCAAGTTTTTCTATTATAAGTAGCCAGTTACTAGTAGCTGGCTACTAGTAACCAACTTTTCCTACTACTAGTAGCCAGTTACTAGTAGCCAAGTTTTCTTACTACAAGTAGCCAGTTACTAGTAGCCAGCTACTAGTAGCCAACTTTTCCGATCTTGTCAAACTGCGTTTGCAAACATCGGATCATATTTCTCCGCGAAGTACTGAAATATTCGGAAAGAGCATCGTTTATATATGCATGCGCAACAGAAATGCAACACTGAACAGAAAACATACATAAGTTTTGACAATTATTTACTAGAAGTGAATTAATTGTCCGAGTCACGGAGTTTAAATGAAATAAACATAAAACGACGTAACGAGACAGGGAAATAAACGCCTGTCAAAAAACCATGGTCCCATTTCACAGTTGAAATGTGAGGCGAACTTCCTAATGGCAACTATTCTGACTGATGTCTATATTTGGGGACCAGCATTTTAACCCTTTCCCTGATGAATATTCATGTAAGAAATAATGATGTCATGATTATTTTTTATAATGGCATATGATGAACACAGGACATTTTGCCTCAGACAGAAGCTGTAGAATCAGATCTATATTACACCATAAGCAAACACCATAACACCATAAGCAAACAGAGCAGACCCTGATCAGACGGCTCTGTTGCAGATGCGTCAAATGCGCTTACATAAGGGAAAGGGTTAAAGAGGAAGTCCCTACAATAAACGCATATTTTCAATAATATCATAAAACTTGGTACTTGTTATGCTCAATCATTATGAAGATTGTCAATTTGAACTTATATCGAAAAATGCCCCTGTGATACAAAATGAATCAATTTCATTAATTCTTATAATTTTCGTTCTACAGCAAAATATTATCGGCCCTTTCCGTTCAAATTTTCCGCGTTCTTTACGTAACAGCTCGTCTCGGAGGTGGTCGGAGACGCCAATAGCGCGAACAGATACGAAACTAAAACCCAACCCGAATAAGACTGAAACAGCGGGAATAAAATCGGGATCGTTGATTTTCAACGTTTATTCGATAGGTTTTCTAGCGATATACTTCTTTTCAGCATATAAACAAATGAGTTTTGTATATTTTAGATATTTTTGAAATGCGTCGAATGTAGGGACCGCCCCCCCCCCCCCCGGAGATAACATCATTTCTCTAGCAGTATATAAGGGGAGGTCATAGAATCCTTGACTGGAACTCACTCGGAAGCTTTAATTTTCATTTTCTACATCTGGTTTATGTAATAGTATTACTTAATTATGATGCCGTAGAAGAAGTGAATTTTGTTGTTCTCCAGTATCTTTTTTACTACAATTATCATCATTACTATTGTTTGCAATTATTACTATTATCACACGTTAATGTTGTTGTTGTTGTTGTTGTTTTTGTCATTATATTCTCCTCATCACCATCATCCTCCTCATCATTATTATCATCATCCTGATGATCAGTTTTATTAATGTCGTTATTATAGTTATTTTATTATTGGCGTTATTTTATTCGTTATTTTATTATTGTCATTATTTTATTGTTCTTTTTCTTCTCATCAAGCTTATTTTGCGATAAGTATGGTCGTTGTTAAGATTTGCTTGCGTTGTCTTAATTAAAACAGTTTAGGTGCTTGCGTTGTCTTAATTAAGACTGTTTAGGTGCTTGTTTTGTCTTATTTAAGACTGTTTAGGTGCTTGTTTTGTCTTATTTAAGACTGTTTAGGATCGGACCACACTTCGATAAATGGATATTTGTTTGTTGACACTTGACAGTGGTAAGTTTGTGCTAATCTTTAGTATGCACGGAATGTTAAGGTCATGTCGCCGTTAAACCACATACAGGTGAAAATAGGTGCAAGGAATGATATTTCACAAACAAGGTAATTTAACCTTTCCCATTGCTATGGGACAAACGTGGCCACAACTATTTCTAGCATGCTCATAATTAATAGCAAACATGTGTTCTTTATTTGTGCTTAATTAGTTAACAACTAAGATCAGAATCAGGTTTGGTCCCTGTAATGAACGTTCACTTGTAACGTTAATGAATTTGCAACTGTATACATGTATGTAATAACTCTTACAACTTTACATGCATGTTTGTATACATGTATTCAATAACTCTTAACCCTTTATATGCATGTCTGTAACTCTGTATACATGTATGTAATAATTCTTAACACTTTATATGCATGTTTGTATACATGTGTATAATAACTCTTAACACTTTATATGCATGTTTGTATACATGTACATGTATATAATAACTCTTAACACTTCATAATAGTATGTATGTTTGTATATACGTATATAATAACTGTTAATACTTTATAGGTATGTTTGTATATAACTCTAACACTTTGTATGTACACTTGTATGATTGTGTGTATACATGTAAATGTATATAATAACTCTAACACTTTGTATGTATATGTTCATACGTGTATATAATAACAACTCCTAACTCGTTTTACTCATTTTCTATCAGTGTAGACCAAGATTATACAGCTCCTTTGGAAGTTGTCTGTTTATCGTTTGCTCTATTTGCTTATGCAGCAAAATACATCTTATTATACAATTTCTGTCATTGTCAAAATATATTTTCTCATAAATGTCTATATAGAAAATTCACCCAGTCATTATTTCTTATATGCATAAGAGTTAGAGGAACTCACCGCTCTTGCTGCTATTTCAATAGAACCGTTGCTTCAATAAACAAGAGATGTTTGTAAAACATGTATACCCCCAGACCCCTGACCTTTGATCTATTGACCTCCACTATAGAGGTCATCAAGCAGTCATGACTAATCACCACAGCAACTTTGAAGATCTTAAGCCAAACCACTGATATTTATTGATCTGAAAACATTTCACATATTAAGGTCATGGTGACCTTGACCTTTGACCTAGTGACCTTAACAACTATAGGGGTCATCCAGTGGTCACGACCAACTACCACAGCAAGTTTGAAGATCCCGACCCAAACAATTGAGCAGTTATTAATTGGAAACCATTTCATCAGTTAAGGTCATGATGACCTTGACCTTTGATCTAGTGACCTCATAATCAATAGGGGTAATCTAGTTGTCATGACCAACCACCACAGCAAGTTTGAAGATTCTTAGCCAAACCCTTGAGCAGTTATTGATCGCAAAACATTTCACCAGTTAAGTTCATGGTGACCTTGACCTTTGACCTAGTGACCTCAAAAATATTAGGGGTTATCTATTGGTCATGACCAACCACCACAGCAAGTTTGAAGATCCTAAGCCAAACCCTTGAGCAGTTATTGATCGCAAACCATTTCACCAGTTAAGGTCATGGTGACCTTGACCTTTGACCTAGTGACCTAAAAAACAATAGGGGTCATCCAGTTGTCATGACCAACTACCACAGCAAATTTGAAGATCCTAAGCCAAACCCTTGAGCAGTTATTGATCAGAAACCATTTTACAAGTTAAGGTCATGGTGACCTTGACCTTTGACCTAGTGACCTCAAATGCAATAGGGGTCATCCAGTTGTCATGACCAACTACCGCAGCAATATTGAAGATTCTAAGCCTAACCCTTGAGCAGTTATTGATCGCAAACCATTTCACCAGTTAAGAGCATGGTGACCTTGACCTTTGACCTAGTGACCTAAAAAACTATAGGGGTCATCTAGTGGTCATTACCAACCACCACAGCAAATTTGAAGATCCTAGGCCAAACCCTTGAGCAGTTATTTATCGCAAACCATTTCACCCTTTAAGGTCACGGTGACCTTGACCTTTGACCTAGTGACCTAAAAAACAACAGGACTCATCTAGTTGTCATGACCAACCACCTAAGCAAATTTGAAGGTCCTAAGCCAAACCGTTGAGGAGTTATTGATCAGAAACCATTTTACCAGTTAAGGTCATGGTGACCTTGACCTTTGACCTAGTGACCTCAAAATCAATAGGGGTCATCCAGTGGTAATGACCAACTACCACAGCAAGTTTGAAGATTCTAAGCTAAATCCTTGAGCAGTTATTGATCGGAAACCATTTAACCATTTAAGGTCATGGTGACCTTGACCTTTGACCTAGTGACCTCAAAATCAATAGGGGTCATCTAGTGGTCATGACCAACCACCACAGTAAGTTTGAAGATCCTAAGCCAAACCCTTGAGCAGTTATTGATCGGAAACTATTTCACCATTTAAGGTCATGGTGACCTTGACCTTTGACCTAGTGACCTAAAAAACAATAGGGGTCATCTACTTGTCATGACCAACCACCACAGCAAGTTTGAAGATTCTAGGCCAAGTCGTTTATTAGTTATCATTCGGAAACCATCGATCTACCGACCGACCGACCGACCGACCGACCGACCGACAGACCGACCGACCGACCGACCGACCGACATGTGCAAAGCAATATACCCCCATTTTTTCAAAAGGGGGGTATAAAAACACATTTCACATAACACAAACCCTTAGCTTTTACTGCTTAGAAAGCTAGTATTATTTTCTAAAACGATATTACTATGTTAAATTCTTATTTTGATGTTAGAGGCATTGGGTCTCAGTGTTGACGTGGTTTGTCGGTATAAATCATTTTTGTCAGATAGTTGATGTTTCTGGAATACAGTCTCCTTCGAGGTAATGAATTTCAGTACTTTTTGTTCTGACAATTGAATACCGTTTAAGCCGGTGCTAGGGGCGTGAGCAGTGTTGCACTTTCAATTACTGCTCTTGAACAGACTCAATGAAAACGAATCTGCAATTTTCTCTTTTTGTATTGCAATGTTTGCTTTCGGGGATCACCTCTCTTCAGAATTAGTTCCGCACAGTGACCTGTGGTGTGCACCAGGGGTACAAATTAGGTCCGCTTCTATTTCTGGTATATGTAAATAATAATGAATGCAGTTGTGAAAAGCAATGTGACTGGTAAATCTATATCTAGGTAAAACTGAATCTATATACATGTAATTAAGATCTGTGCATGAACAAATGGTTAACTTTGGATACACTGCATTTTTTAAAAAATATGTATGGGTTATAGGTTGGATCTAAAAATAGCATGTGAGGGAAACTAAGGAATAGGTTTGTTAGGTTCCCAGCTTATGCGACAATCGCAGAAGCTTGGAACCAAACAAACAAACATAACATGTTTTACAGTATCCATTTGCATGAAGTGAAATAATTTGTTATTGAAATCAAGTCTTGAATGAAGTACAGCAACGGCATTCACACAAGACTAGATTCATACGTCTTAAATGAGGTATAATAACTCAGATTCACTCAAATTCTCTTTTCGTCATTGCTCTGTTTGCTCACTGTTCTGTTTGCTTATGGAATTTGATAGGTCTGTGTCTTTACTTTCTAAAATAGCTACAATGTACCACCTTCCAGATTTGATTATAAGTGTTTTGATCATGAATATTCAATTGGTATTAAAATTTGGACTAAAACTAGAACAGGGAAAGGGTTAACGCGCACTTTCAAATAAGTAGTTGATTAAAAATATTGTCAGTAGAAAATATTTACTTGCATAAATATTTTCTGCTTGTTCTGGCTATTTTTTGCATGTTACTTCAGGGACATAACAATGTCTAATTAGTAATAACTGCGACATAATTCACGTCATCATCAGTTTAAGCCTTGGGGCCGCAACACAGCTAGAACTAATTACAAGGAAATGTGAAATAGACGTGTGACTCTCAAAATATATGAAGACGCACGAGGAAATTGACAGAATTCATTATTTCAATCATGCCAGTTTAACTAGCAAGCGAAAAAGTATTTAACATTTTGGCCTATGGCCGGTGAAGTATAGTAATATACTGAATGTGTATGAAAGTATGGGAGATGGGTAACATCCCTGGAGTACTCCTCTGACATGAGATGTGTTCTTAATGCCGATGTAGCAGAAAACTGACTGAAGCATATCACATATTTATTAAAACGTTGGAATGCCATCGTTCACATAAAATTACAATAATAATTTATTTATTTTTCTTGATGATAAAATAATGTGAACGATTTTCAGAATATATTTAACACTTTCTTCTATAAACACGTTTTTACGCTTTTGCCACATAGTTGACTCAGATCAGATGGCCCCTTTAGGAATTTTCCTACAGGAGCTGTCTGATCTGGGTCTTCTCTGTTTTTGTTAAAAAGGGTACTTCTTGCAAATGTTTAATTTACGCATTTGGGCCACTGGTTGCTACATGTATATCTGCAACAGAAGGAAAATAAACAGAAACATAAAATAAATGTACAGTGCTCCCTCTCTACAACGACACCCTTTGGGATACGAAAATTGTATGTGTTGTTCAGAGGGAGTTGTTATAGGGAGGGAAACTCAAACATGATTAGCTTGTTTGCAGATTCCCAGATAAGGTGTATTTCAAGAACTAAACCCGTTATGCCTCTATCAAACCCTATGTTGTGACCACTCTTTAGAATCGTCACAAAGTGACGATTCTAAAGAGTGGTCACAACATAGGGTTTGATGGAGGCATAAAGAAAATACGATGGAAACAAGTTGTTTCTGGAGCCTTGTTGTCTCGGAAACAGTGACGTGCGTTGTTGTAAGGAGGGAATCGTTATTGAGAGGGCCGCTGTAAGGAGGGAGCACTGTAAAACAAAAAATATTTGAGGGTCTCCCTGAACAAAAACTGGATTTCATCAGCTCAACCTGTCACTAATTTGAATCCTCGTTGCAAATTTTAACACGTGAAATTTCAACGAATATGGCTCAAGGTGACACGAATTTGGCCCGAAATACAATTTCTGTAATTAACCCTTATATTGTCGCCAAAATAGCTGTATGCTCAGATTTTCACTATCGTCTGTTCAAACTCTAGCTAGTTTTAATTTACAGAATCTACCCAATTCGCCTGGTTTAGGGTATGCGAATGGCTGATAATTAACCAGTTTGGATCCTGATTAGACACAGAGCATCTTGAATTCCAATCTGGATCAATACGGTTCGCTATTATTATTCTAGCAATGTTATGGTGAAGATGTTTAACCCTTAAAACGCTGTATTTTCAAATGGACTTTTCCAAAATTCAAACAGGTCAAGCTAACGGTGAATATTCAAGGAAGTTTTCTTTAAAAAAATGTGACAATGACAAACAGTATAGACCCAGATGAGAGGGCTCCTCTAGGAGCCCTCTCATCTGGGTCTACACTGTTTGAAAAGGACATTAGTGATTCGTTCCCGCATTGTAAGGATTAACTCATTCAGCAATATATTTCATTTTTTATGAACTTCGCAAGAAGGCTGGATATCGATAAAACGCCGAGTGACTCGGCATCCCACCAGGGTCCAACTGTTTGACACCTTGGCACTTGTATTTGAAGAGAAATGGAAGAAAATGTGCTTTGAATAATTGTAGCAGACGACATGTTTTGCAGACGAAACTGACGTGACGATGTAAGGGTTACATGCTTATGAAAGATGACAGTTACAAAGTACTCGTCAAAGTAGCGGAAAATGAAATGTCTAAAGAAAAAAAAGCGTCAGTCACAAGTATGCGATAGAAAAGGACAGTAATTAAAGTAATTAACATAATAATAAAAAACAGACAGGAAACAAGAATTCGAAAACTTGCGCCACCGTCTTTGGCCTCTCTGGAGCAGTAAAAGTACCACGGTTGAAGTTCGTCAGCTCAAACTAAAGAAAAGGATTCAGGCAGATAATAGCTATGTTCAGGCCGAAGAAGACGTTGTAAATACCCTTTGTCGTTTTCTGTAGTATATTCGTTCTGTTTTAAGTGAACACCTGTGTTTAAGGACATCCGTGTTAATATGTTTTACAGAAGCATTACTACATGCATATGTTACAGTAGAAATTGCGATTTAGGACAATCGCCGATTCTCCTAGGACAGATCGAGATATTGTCATATATAACACTAATAATAAATTCTTCTATATACATGTAGTTGAATTGTACATTTTCCTAGAGGAATTAAAATGTCATATCTTAAACTAATAATTTAAATTCTTCCAGTAGGATTGTAAATTTTCATGATGGAATTACAGTTTGTCCTTGGACAGACTGATCGGAATCTGTACTAATAGAATCGCCGATTGTCCTTAGGATGTATTAGGATCAGAGTCTGTCCTAGGAGAGATTACGATCGAAATCTGTCCTAGGAGAATCGACGATTGTCCTGAATCGCAGTTTCTACTGTGACATATACATGTACAAATTGCACGTGCCTCCTGTATTGTATTCTGTTTGATGTTTTCATATGTTATAATTAACCTTTTAGAAAATAATAATGTACCTAACATTAAAAAATAATGAAATCTATATTTAAAAATAGGAAAGTTCTCATGTTTCTCTACAAAGTTAAAAAGTTAAAGAGTGTTACCAATAAATGACATTTACAAAACACCGGTCGAAATTCAAATGATACATGCGACGCATGCGCGCTCAGGTGTTACGATTCTGCTAACTAATATATCATCGTTTATTTTGTTTTCTTAATTTATTCAGGTTGAATAGGGGACCTCTCGGTAATTATGTCACTTGCAATTGCACACAGAAACAAATGATGGTGGTCTATCATTAACATTATATCATTGTTAATCACTGAAACAGTTAATCACCGTACTAGTTTGTTTAACCCATTCCCTCATATTGACGACTTATGACGACTCTGTAAAAGTCACTCTGTGAAACCATTGTGATAAATAGAGCATTTGCTCCTGTAGGAGCAAATGCTCTATTTATCACAATGGTTTCAAACTACAAAATTCTAAAAAAAACTTCTTTTCTCGAGTTAATGCTTTTTATCGGTAGATTTATTGAAAATGGTTGTATCTAAAAATAGCATATGAGGGAATCGGTTAAACCCTTTATCTGATACAGACACCTTAAGTAGCGATCAGAGTAGATCCAGATCAATCTGCTCATATACGAGCCGTCTAGTCAGTGTTTCTTCTGTTTGCTTATGACATAACATAAATATGATTCAGCTTGTGTCATGGTCAAAACTTTCCGTGTTTATATGTCATTATAAAAAGCCAGTCAATGAATATTCATGATGTAATTATTTCTGACATGTATATTCACGAGATAAAGGGTTAAGACACGCAAACTAATCCTCGTCTGCAAAACAGTTGATGATATTCTAAAATGTAGACTTTCTGCCATGTATATTCGAAAAACATAAACGAAACGTCAACTGTTTTAATACGGTAATAATAATAATCACCACTCATCAATCATCATCATCATCAGCATCATCACCATCATCATCATCGTTAATCATCATCATCATCGTCGTCGTCTTCGTCGTCGTCATCGTCATCATCATCATCATCATCATCATCATCATCATCATCATCATCATCATCATCACCATCATCATCATCATCATCATCATCATCATCATCATCATCAGCATCATCATCATCGTCATCATCATCATCATCATCATCATCATCATCGTCGTCGTCGTCATCATCACCACCAGCATCATAAGCTCATCCTTTTTCAGATTTATGTGATTTTTCTGGTTCTGCATTGCTTGCAGATCTAGTTGGTGATGACGCATATATCGATATTCCTGATTGGGTGTATATGCAGGCGTTGAACTCAGACACCATAAATACACAATAAAACATGCACCGCACGCATCAAATTACTTTTTCCCCAGACTGCTATCGTTTCCATCTGTCTCATACTGTCCTCTGCCATTCCCCCATAGGCTATTTTTAGACCAAACCTCTTTGAACAAATCTATCAAAAAGGAGCATTTACTAGAGAAAAGGAAAATTTAAGAATTTTGTAGTTTGGAACCCATTGTGATAAATAGAGCATTTGCTCCTATAGGAGCAAATGCTCTATTTATCACAATGGTTTCAACAGGTGACTTTTACAGAGGCATAGAAAGGCGTATTTATGGAGGAAAGGGTTACAGGAAATCTTCATTTTTGTTTGTGTTGTTTTCTTTTATTATTTCAGATTAAAACAATAACATCTTACAATGAGGGACTGGCTAGATTCAAATGGAAATTCTTATACCTAAGCTTTAAAACCATTTGCATGCTGCTTTGATCTAAATAAGATACCAGGCGACACACCAGAATCTAAACTCGACACACCAGGCTCTCAACTCGGTGACACATCAGGATCCAATCTAGGACTTACAAACCGAAAGTAATGAGCAGATGTCCACCGGAGTTGAATACCCTTTACTTATTATATAGAGCTGGGGTGTTCGCCGAAAAAGATTTTTTTTTTCATTTTATTTTTTGGTTGGATCAGAAAACTATCTTTTGGTATGTTTAGATACTTATGAAATGTGATTAAAGAATAATTTACTTTTGATGTTGTTGTTATTGTTGTTGTTGTTGTTGTTCAGACATAGCATGCGAAGGGCACCTGTGGTCTTACGTAGATCTGATCGTACGTGTTCATATATTATGCCTTTATAAATAAAATGATATAAATCATGATGTCATTATTTTTTGCATGAATATGCAACAGGGAGAGTAAGCGACCATTTATTGAATAAACATAGGCATCGCTAAAGCTTCACGCAGAACAAGAGTAATAAAGAGAGTTTGTATCGGAGCTTTTGCGTAACTTTCGTCCTGCATTAAGCTTCCGCCTGCCTTATATGCAAATGTTTAGTGGCCATGCCATATATGCAGACATTTAGTGGTCATGCCTTATATGCAGGTGTTTAGTGGTCGTTGTAGACATACTGCACTGTTTTGAAAATGTGACTTTACTCAATTGCAGTAGATAAGTAATCACTGATGTTTCTAATGTATCGAACTCCCACTTGGGGGGCGCTTCATTGCTGACGAACATCAGTGCCATTAAAGTAAGCAGTGAACTATATTGTATATACAATAGGCACATTGTTTGGCTAATGAGCCATCACAGCTGTCCACCTGTTACACAAGGTGTCATAAGAAATGGACATTACACTTCTACTACTCCTATGACGGAAATCTCTCCGGCTATGTCCGGCTGTCACCCGAACGCTTGTCGGAAAACCGACGTAAATGCGAGTGGTGATGATGGACAGATCCGCCATTGTTGCACGTATCGTACATTTAAGCCATGGTCATTACAGCAGGTCATAATTCAGTCTGGGAAAAATATTTATTGAAACTAATGAAATAATCATGCGTCTAGGCAATACACACTATTGCTGAAAATGACAGGAGACAAGGGAGACAATAGAGGGTTAATACACGTTTTTTCGGGCAATAACATTTGCAGTGTCCCGAGGGACTGTTGTTGGCCCGAGCCCGAAGGGCGAGGGCAACAACATTCCCGAGGGACACTGCAGATGTTATTGCCCGAAAACAAACGTGTATTAACGCTATTCTTGCATAAAACCAATTTTCTGCTTTCCTGCATCAATTTAATTCTTCCAAATACAAGCAAAGTTACGGCAGCAAAACTATACACTTCCTTGACACCTCGTTCGATGTATGCTGTTTCCGGGCCACTGGTTTGTTTTCTTTTTCTGACGTCAAATCATGATTGTATCTAATACCGTTTACACGGAATTTCATTCAATATGTATATCACTAAAAACAGTTCATTGTCGGTGCCCCTGAAATACTCGCACCGGTGTTCACCTACAAAACGCTAGAGCATTCGCGTGCATTGTTTACCTTAGGCCCCGAATAGGTATAATTAAAACCGGTCAACAACAGCGCGTGAGCACGAGAATCGCCTTGTTAATACATGGTCTAGCGGGACTACAACAGCACGTTTTGTGCAAGAATCGCTTTTAATTTTCTTAACCCTCACTCCCTTAATACGTCTTTGCAAACAGAGTAGACCCAGATCAGACAGCTCCTGTATGAGCCGTCTGATCAATGTCTGCTCTGTTTGCTTATGATATAATGGGATCTGGTTCTACAGATTCTGTTTTGGTAAAAACATTCATGTGTTAATATATGATTTTAAAAATTAATCTATTTAATATCCATGATTCATGAATAGTCATGGAGTAAAGTGTTAAATAACCACAACAGCACAATAAAACTGTTCTACAACGCCCTCTCAACACAGGTCTATAATTCTGGTGTTGTATTGCAGACTGCACCATCTAGGAGATTTCTTCATTACGCTCGTCCTGTATTGCAGACTGCTCCTCTAGGATATATCTTCATTACGCTCGTCCTGTGTTGCAGACTGCTCCTCTAGGAGATATCTTCACTACGCTCGTCCTCTATTTTGCAGACTGATCATCTATGAGCTTTCTTCATTACGCTCGACCTGTATTGCAGAATGTTTCCCTAGGAGATTTCTTCATTACGCTCGTCCTGTATTGCAGACTGCACCATCTAGGAGATTTCTTCATTACGCTCGTCCTCTATTTTGCAGACTGATCCTGTATGAGCTTTCTTTATTACGCTCGTCCTGTATTGCAGACTGCTCCTCTAGGAGATTTCTTCATTACTCTCATCCTGTTTTGCAGACTGCTCCTCTAGGAGATTTCTTCATTACGCTCGTCCTGTATTGCAGACTGCTCCTCTAGGAGATTTCTTCATTACGCTCGTCCTGTATTTAGCAGACTGCTCCTCTAGATTTCTTCATTACGCTCGTCCTGTATTTAGCAGACTGCTCCTCTAGGAGATTTCTTCATTACGCTCGTCCTGTATTGCAGACTGCTCCTCTAGATTTCTTCATTACGCTCGTCCTCTATTTTGCAGACTGATCCTCTATGAGCGTTCTTCATTACGCTCGACCTGTATTGCAGACTGCTCCTCCAGGAGATTTCTTCATTACGCTCGTCCTGTATTGCAGACTGCTCCTCTAGGAGATTTCTTCATTACGCTCGTCCTGTATTGCAGACTGCTCCTCTGGGAGATTTCTTCATTACGCTCGTCCTGTATTGCAGACTGCTCCTCTAGGAGATTTCTTCATTACTCTCATCCTGATTTGCAGACTGTTCCTCTAGGAGATTTCTTCATTACGCTCATCCTGTTTTGCAGACTGCTCCTCTAGGAGATTTCTTCATTACCCTCGTCCTGTATTTAGCAGACTACTCCTCTAGGAGATTTCTTCATTACGCTCGTCCTGTATTGCAGACTGCTCCGCTAGGAGATCTCGTCATTACGCTCGTCCTGTGTTGCAGACTGCTCTTCTAGAAGATTTCTTCATTACGCTCGTCCTGTATTGCAGACTGTTGCCCTAGGAGATTTCTTCATTACGCTCGTTCATCTACTTTTTTAAAAATTGATATCATTCATTAACATTTTCCCTCATATAAACGTGTTTTTATGCATTTGCAGACAGAGTAGACCCAGATCAGACGGCTCGTATAGGAGTTGTCTGATCAGGGTCTGCTCTGTTTGCCTATAACATGATATACATATGAGTTTACCGTTTTTGTCAGAGCAAAACATTCCCTTGGAATTTTTACATTATAAAAATTCAGCTTATAAATATTCATGATGTCATTTTTTTATTACGTGAATATTAAACAGGGAAAAGGTTAAGTGGTCTGAACAGAGTGGTTCAACCGCGTTTCAGAATAAGATGCATTTGATCACTGTATCATATGTAAATAGAATATGAATATCCTGGCTTTAACGTCATTTTAACGACAGAAGTCGACTGCTCATGGTTATCTCCGTATGTAATTCTGATCAGGGTCTATTCTGTTTGCAAAGGCGTCAAAAGGCATACCAATGGAGTAAGGTGCTAAGTAATACTTCTAATAAAACGAAATGTGTTACATATTGTCCAAAGTGTTACATAATGACATCGATAGAACGTGAACATGATTGGAAGGTCTGTTACCTACGCTCCGATGTCGATTCTCGTCAGTAGTCCGATATCGATAATCGTCAGTAGTCCGATATCGATAATCGTTAATAGTCCGATGTCGATCCTCGTCAGTAGTCCGATGTCGATAATCGTCAGTAGTCCGATGTCGGTAATCGTCATTAGTGCGATATCGATAATCGTCAGTAGTCCGATGTCTATCCTTGCCAATGGTCCGATGTTGATCATCGCCAGTAGTCTGGTGTTGATCATCGTGGACCTAAACATGTACAGTAGAACCTCTCGACCACTTAATGAATACCCATGGGTGTCTTTATAAGCAGGTGGTTGCTTAATGCAGGTCAAAAGTAATGCAGAAAGCTCCTCTATAAGCTTTCTGCATTACTGTTGCCCTGCATTAAGCTACTACCTGCCTCTGCCACCCATAATTTTGCCGTTTTTATGTGGTCGCATTAGAGGGGCTTTACTGTAGTTAGCTAAATACAACTACAAACAGTGAAGACTCTAGTCAGACGCTCGATCGTATATGGGGCCCATCTGGATCTATACGCAATGCACATGTTAACCCATTACCTCATAGGCTATTTTTGGATCCAATCTCGTTTAATAAATGTACCGAAAAGGAGCATTAACTAGAGAAAAAGAAAAACATAGAATTTTGTAGTTCTGAAACCATTGTGATTTTTATCACAATGGTTTCAAGAATGTGACTATAACAGAGGCGTAGAAAGGCGTATTTATGGAGGAAAGGGTTAAAGAACAAATACTGATCTATTTGAATCGTGCTTTGTGACTATCGCTAATCCACAGTAGCTTAACGGTAATACATTGTACGATGGTGTTCGCCAAGGAGACGCTACAGTTCCCTATCTTTTAAGCGTGAAATGGGTATTAATTTATCTTTCAAACAGAAATGACAAATATACCTATTCCAAGGCAGACCTAATGGAGTAAATCATTAGAGAGGCCAGAGTATAGGGCAATAAACGCCGACAAGTTATATGCTTTAACTGCCTCGCTTTACGTTTATTGTCGAGGGGTACTAGAAAGATGTATGCGTGCTTCAGAGTCTGTCATAAGGTGGTTCATCATAGCCTATAATGGTACGCATTAACCGTAATGGTCGCGTGCACGTAGATTTCATGATGGTGGTCGGTGGTCAATGTGCGTCGCCACGAATGATTCAGACATGTAATTCGCACTGACCAACGGTTTGTGTTACTATTCGTCGACAAATGTCTAACATCCAATCCCTAAACCTTCAGGATCACTTAGGGAATTTGTACTTGTGCAGTAGATGTTACTCCTGTACAGCCCCACCCCCACCCACCCCACCCACCCCCACAATAAAACCCAAATAAATACCAACAGAGACAAGAATTAAAAAAAGTAAAAATCTCGTATTCAAATAGAGTCAGTCCTTTCCTTCATATATACGCCTTTTCATGTCGTTGCAAAAAAGGTAAGCCCCGATCAGACGGTTTCTGCAGGAGCCGTCCAATCAGGGTAGGTTCCGTTTGCTTGTGGAATTACAGTAAAACCCCGCTAATGCGACCACCTAAAAGTGGTATAATTCAGGGTGCTAGATGCAGGTGGTAGCTTAATACAGGACAAAAGTAATGCAGCAAGCTCCTAGAGGTATCCTGCATTAAGCAACCACCTGCTTAAAAATACATCCATGTTTAATCATTAAGTGGTCGCATTAGAGGGGTCCTATTTTATATAAATCCTATTCTGCAGTTTCTACAAAAGCTAACAACCTGTGTTCATAAACCAATATAAATGTTCAGCTATAAACGAATGTTCACACCTGTACAAACAGTGTAGACCCAGATCAGACGGTTCCTGTAGCAGCGGTCTAATCAGAGTACAGTAAAACCTTTCTATAATGGTCACTTAATTACATGAAGTATTTTGTGTTAAAAGGCAGGTGACTACTTAAAGCAAGGTGAAAGTAAAACAGAACGCTTCTATAGGAAC
Organism: Azorinus chamasolen; assembly: GCA_963576725.1. Taxonomy (NCBI): domain Eukaryota; kingdom Metazoa; phylum Mollusca; class Bivalvia; order Cardiida; family Solecurtidae; genus Azorinus; species Azorinus chamasolen. Next base: position 74,812,338 of record OY755248.1, read on the forward strand.
GTTCTGTTTTACTGTCACCTTGCTTTAAGCAGCCACCTGCCCTAAATACCAACTAACTAACGCAATTCAGTAACGCCGTTATAGGAGGTTTTACTGTATGATCTGTTTAGCTTATTACATAATACAGATTTCAATCCACAATTCCTGGCATGACAAAAACGTCATTTGTTCAGAGGCCATTATAAAATCAGTAAATGAATATTCATGAAGTCGTAAATTCTTGTATAAATATTCACGAGGGAAGATTATGAGAAATAATTGTTTTCATAAACTGATGTCAGATTATATCGTTTTCATGTACCATTACACCAGACGATCTTATTTTCATGAACTTATCCGCCAGATTATTTTGTTTTCGTGAACAGACGGACACACACGCGCGCACACACGCACGCACACACATACACACTCTCTCTCCCTCCCTCCCTCCCCACCCCCCCCCCTCTCTCTCTCTCTCTCTCTCTCTCTTGCTGTCTGTATCGCCACGTCACCGACTGACATGCCAAACTCGCTCGTTAGCGAGCAAACAAGGCCGTGTCTGATGCCGACAATAATTTATATGTGACCCCTGCATCCTAATAAACGAGGAAATTATGATATTAATTTAACTTAATATATCCATGACAACCGAGAAGTGAAGATGAATCGTTGCGACCTACATTAATGTTTGTGCCGTCTATTGTTTTTACGCTTTCTAGCGAGAGCTGGCCTGAAGTATGTTTTCATCTTTGAGCATTTTAATTTGTCTGTTAATTAGCATTAATTAATTTCTTGTACAACAGCATTTCATAATTTTCCTTTGTTCATTAATTAATTATTCGTGTGCATTAATTATTTTTATGCTTTAATGTTACATATTATGCGAAATAAGGGTCGTAATTGGAAACTGTTTTGTTAACTTCATATTGCCTGTCTGGAGTTATTTAATGTCTCAACGATATTTAAAACAATTACAGTAAAACCCCTCTAAACCAGAATTCTAGTACAGAAGAAGTTAGATACAGTAAAACCTCTCTGTAACGGCCACCAAATGGTGATAATAATTTGGTATTTAGGACAGGTGGCCGCTTAAAGCAAGGTGAAAGTAAAACAGAACGCCCCTATAGGAGCGTTCTGTTTTGCTTTCACCTTGCTTTAAGCAACCACCTGCCTTTAACACACACTACTTGATGTAATTTAGTGGCCGTTATAGAGAGGAGTTACTGTACGTTTAGGCAGGTGGATACTTAATGAAGGGTCCTTTCCTAGAAGAACTTTCTGCGTGACTTTCACCCTGCATTAACCTGCCACCTGTCTCTAAGACCGATATTTATACTAAATTGAACGTCCGGTTTAGAGGGACTTTACTGTGCGTGGTACCATTAGCCATGCGTGGACAGAAAATAAGATTTCTGAGCAGACATCTTTCCATTTCTCTTCAGCATCGTGTGCCGAGTGCGCAAGCTGTTTGGATCTTGATAAGACGCCGTATTACTTGCTAACTGATCTGGATCCAAACAAGTTGCCAAGGAAATAAAATTAATTTTCCGATAGCATGGTTAACCATATGCCTCATGAATATTCATGTCAGAAATAATGAAAATATGAATATTCATTAGCCGGCAGCATGGCTCAGTGGTAGAGCGTCCGCCTGCGGTACGGAAGGTTGTGGGTTCGAACCCCGGCCGCGACAGACCAAAAGTCGTTAAAAGTTGGTACTAGTAGCTCTCTTGTCTACGCTCGACATTAAAAATGGTATTTCTAGGACTGGTCGGCCCGGTGTCAGGATAATGTGACTGGGTGGGGTGCCATTGCCATGTGCCCGCGACAGGGGTATTCCAGTGAGGCAGCACTATAACCTGTCTCATGCGGGTGCCGTCTGCAAATAGCTGAAATACTGTTGGTCGGACGTAAAACCCAAGTCACTCACTCATTAGCTGGCTGTTTATAATGATATATGAACACGGGATTTTTTGGCAGTGGCAGAAACTGTAGAATCAGATCTATATGCCGGTGGTAATTCCATAATCAACCAGAACATACCCTGATTAGACGGCCCCTACAGATATCGTCTGACCTGGGTCTACTCTGTTTTGATAGGCGTGAAAATTTGTCTCTGTGAGTAAAAAGGGTCAAATGTGTAATGCTAGATGAAGGAGTCAGCTCAAAATTCACGATGCTAAAATGTGCAGGGGGAAATGGGTAATAAATTAATCTAACATTAATCTTAAAGGTCTCGGAGATGTTATAGACGTGTGTCCATGTGTCATTGTTTCATCCCAAAGAAAAAACTCCTATAAAGGGATCATTAACTGTCGGCCCTTAGACCTACAAACTCCCAAATGCCAAATTTAATTTCATTGAAATATCAGGTTTTAATGAATTATAACAGGTTATTATTGCAAGTCAACGATTCCCCCCCAGACGCCTTTGAAAACGTAGAATACCTATATCAGATGGTTCTTGTAGGTGTAGAGGACCTATATCAGATGGCTCTTGTAGGTGTAGAAGACCTATATCAGATGGCTCTTGTAGGTGTAGAGGACCTATATCAGATTGCTCTTGTAGGTGTAGAAGACCTATATCAGATGGCTCTTGTATGTGTAGAGGACCTATATCAGATGGCTGTTGTAGACGTAGAAGACCTATATCAGATGGTTCTTGTATGTGTAGAGGACCTATATCAGATGGCTGTTGTAGGTGTAGAAGACCTATACCAGATGGCTCTTGTAGGCGTAGAAGACCTATATCAGATGGCTGTTGTAGGTGTAGAAGACCTATACCAGATGGCTCTTGTAGGCGTAGAATACCCATATCAGATGGCTGTTGTGGGTGCCGTCTGTTCAGGCTCTTTTCTGTTACTTGCAGAATTATAAGAGCAGTATGTATAGTCCCTACCATGGCCAAATATTCATGTGTTCATATGCCATTATACAATTCATTAAATGAATATTCATGATGTCATTATTTCTTACATGAATATGCATTGGGTTAAGGGTTAAGAAGTTTGCAGTGCACTCGTACAGGGTGCGATATTAATGTCGGATATAGGTGCACAGGCTCCATGCAGCTACATAATTAGATTAGAAAAAAATGTTGCAGCAGAACTCTCATCCATCAATTACCTTGCATTTAGGGAGCATCGTCTGTATATGCGTCCCCGTCTCCAGACATGCATGCACGCTGGTAGCAAAAATGCGCACCATACTTATTCTAATCTTCTTTTTTGTTCAATTAATTCTTCATGAGCCCGTGAAATAGCAATTATCTGTCATTTTCAATTAATACCGTTGTAAGTATGATAGCGACAAAGAAGGACGTCGAGCCGGCCAACAATATTTCCTTGTGCTTTTAACGTGAAACATAATAAATAGCATTGTCCTCGCTCTAATATAACGTGTAAAAATACAGCTCACTGACAGCAGTCGCAACGGTTAGCTGCCTAAGATTATGTTCATTATCTTTGCCATTAGCCTCGGTATTGTTTCACTGTCAGTCGTGTCACGGAATAAGCGCTTGTACTTCGTGATGTCTTATGAAGGTTATACATGGTCCTTTGGCTTTTCTTGACGAAGAAAAGCAACAAAAATCTATTTGCCGCCTTGTTTATATTTCTCGAACAAAACATGTACTTTGCAGAATAATAATTGAGATTCTCGAGGATCTTGTTTTAACCTTTTATCTCTTATATATTCATATAAGAACTGATAACATTATAAATATTTGTTAGCTGATGTTGTTAGTTATAATGGTGTATTAACAAAGGATTGTTAAGGTCAGAAATTGAAGAATCAGATTTATATGTTATTCCATAGAAGATTCTGATCAGACTGCCCCTATATCAGTTTGCAAAGGTTTTAACCCATTACCCTCATAGGCTATTTTTAGATCCAACCTCTTTGAGTATATCTACCAAAAAGGAGCATTTATTAGAGAAATATTTTTTTTAGAATTATGTAGTATTGAAACCATTGTGACAAATAGAGCATTTGCTCCTATGGAGCAAATGCTCTATTTGCCACAATAGTTTCAAAAAGTGACTTTTACAGAGGCGTAGAAAGGCGTATTTATGGAGGAAAGGGTTAAGCGTTATCATTGTTATGTTAAGTATACAGAAAGATTGTCTAATTCTTGGGTCGTAGGGGCAGATAGTACGGGAAAAATATGCATACTATCTTTGTGCATCACTTTCAGATGCATTAAGCAACCACCTATTTTTAAATACATGTACATTCCATTAGTAGTCACTTTAGAAATTTTAGGCAGTATGATTATTAATTCAGCTGATAGTGCTTACAATATTCTGAGAGTGTCTATTAACAGTAACCCTTTCCCTGATGAATATTCATGTAGGAAATAATGATTTCATGAATATTAATAAGATTATTTTTTATAATGGCATATGAACACATGACATTTTGACTCAGACAGAAGCTGTAGAATCAGATCTATATTACACCATAAGCAAGCAGAGCAGACCCTGATCAGACGGCTCCTATAGGAGCCGCCTGATCTGGGTCTACTCTGTTTGCAGATGCGTCAAAATGTGCTTACATAAGGGAAATGGTTAAACGACATCTCTTAACCTGCTTGATTGATTTTATGAAACTTTATAGGAACATTCCCGAGATGTTCCTCTATCAAAGTTACAAACAATGTTCTAGTACACTGTATAAGAAGATCATTGAACTAATTACAGATTTTACAATCACTTCCTTCAAAATCGTCTTCTCCTAACACATTGCCTCCTAGTGACGCATTTTGGTGCCTCTGTAAAAGTCACTTTCCGAGACCATTGTGATAAATAGTGCATTTGCTCCATAGGAGCAAATGCGCTATTTACCACAATGGTTTCAACACTACACACTTCTAAACAAAAGTCTCCTTTTCTATAGTTAATGCTCCTTTCGGTAAATTAATTCAAAGAGCTTGGGTCTAACAATGGCCTAGGTGAGAATGAGTTAACCTACTGAATATTCACGGACAAAATAGGTAGAACATTGTAATCATTTTAGAAAGTAAAAAAGAAACAGATCTTTCAAATTCCACTAGCAAACGGAGCAGACCCAGATCTATATCATAGCATACGCAAACAGAGCAGACCCTGATCAGACGGCTCCTATAGGAGCCGTCTGATCTGGGTCTACTATGTTTGCAAATGCGTGAAAACAAGTTTATATAAAGGAAAGCGTTAAACTATTGACTGGAATAAGATGAAACTTTACAATAGTGATCCTTGGGTGATAGAAGTATTATATATGCTTTTATGCTGCTACAAAAGTGGTCACATGAGCTAAACAAATTAAAAACCTTTTGAAATCCTGCAGCCTGTGTTTTCAGTGAAATACGGTTTGACATATTAACCAGGTGAGCAACACATGGCCATCATGTCTCTCTTGATACTGGTCATTTTAACCCTTTACCTGTTGAATATTCATGTAAGAAAGGATGGCACCATGAATAATTTATTAGCTGAAATTTTACAATATACAGTTTCAATGGAATATTTTGCTTTGACGAAAACAGTAGAATCATAACTATATCATGTCAAAAGTAAACAGAACAGACCCTTATCTGAGTCTACTCTGATTGCAAATTCGTGAAAAAGCGTTTATATGAAGGAAAGGGTTAAATGAGTTATGCTATAGCTTTCTGTAGGAATTTTCAGAGTCAAGTCTAAGTGTAACATCATACCTCTGTTCAGTTGTTGATTCCATCGAAATCCTGCGTCAACAAAACATAACGTTATAAGAGTTTGTCTTTACTTCTTACATTTTAACACAAGTTTTCTGCTTTAACCCTTTCCCTGTTCTGTATTTAGGCCAAATTTCGATACCTGCTGCATATTCATTAACAAAATAGTTATAAAGAAATATGGAAGGTAGAACATTGCAGACATTTTAGAAAGCAAAGAAACAAATCTGTCAAAATCCATTAGCAAACAGAGCAGACCCTGATCAGACGGCTCCTTTAGGAGCCGTCTGATCTGGGTCTACTCTGTTTGCAAATGCGTGAAAACACGTTTATATGAGGGAAAGGGTTAATTAATTCTCAAAAACCTGTGTCAAACAGTTTGAATCTCCAAGAGACCTCCTGTCATGTTGCGTCTTAAACCCTTTCCCTTATGTAAGCGCAATTTGACGCATCTTCAAACAGAGTAGACCCAGATCAGACGGCTCCTATAGGAGCCGTCTGATCAGGGTCTGCTCTGTTTGCAGATGGTGTAATATAGATCTGATTCTACAGCTTCTGCCTGAGGCAAAATGTCATGTGTTCATATACCATTATAAAAAATAATCTTATTAATATCCATGACGTCATTATTTCTTATATGAATATACAACAAGGAAAGGTTTAATTGGATCCAAACTACCTGTATACACCTTACGAATTTATCGCTAAAGGACTGAACTTTACCTTGTTTTGCGCTACCTGACGTGTTTACAAACAGCTTGGATCTAGATGACACGGCGAATAGCTCACGTGTGTTTCTAGATCCATGTTGTCCATGCTGTCCACCATGTTGTTTGACAAAAAATTGAAGAATCGAAAGAAGATCAAACTTTTAAGAGATCTTGGTTTGATCACAACCCGTGTTTTTATTTGTTTTTAGCAGGATAAAGGTAAACAGACGTTGACTTTACGCAAGAGCAAGTGAATTATTGTACGACACTGTGTTTAAGAGCGTTTTCAAATACTTGTAATCGACTCGGACATGAAACCGTTACAAAAAGCGACAATTATAATTCTGTATTAGCACATAATTAATGATAAAACCTTCATTTTCCACCCACCTGCAAATTGTAATTAATGTTTAATGATTTGTTCTGACAGCGAACGGTCCTAGACTGAACAGAATCTGTCAGTGTTCGCATGGCTTCAGCTACAGGAAATGAGTTTGCGGTGAAAAATACGAATGCGCGGCTTGTCATATTTACGAACCGAAGGTTAGGACTGTAATGCTATCAAATTTTATTTTCCATGTCAACATTTTGAGCTGATACAGCGTAGCAACAACTGTCGACAAAGATTGAAACCCATTACAGTAATCGCTAATTTGACGTAAAACAAAGGGGTGACTATTTATACTGAATAATTAATGATTGCAATTAATTTTCATTATTAATGAAACAGGTTTATGGCGAGCGGTGGGGGTTGATCCCTTAACATGTCGATAGAGGCTGTACAAGGATAAAAACAAGTCTGGATCTTGATCCAACACTCGTTCATCAACAATTGCGCAATTAAGTGTTGTAACTTAAGGTGATTAATGCAACTGAATATGTTTAACTCCGGCAAATAAGCCTACCGGCCATATCAGCCATTATGTAATATTTAACCCTCTATCTGATAGAGACGAATTTTTGACGCCCTTGCACAAAGAGTAGACCCAAACCAGTCTGCTCTTGTAGGAGCCGTGTGGCCAGAATCTGCTCTGCATTTATAAATGATATAATCTGATTCTACAATTTCTGCCGAGGCCAATAAAGCCTTTTTGTATGCCGTTATATAAAAAAACACAGCAAATTAATATTCATGATATTTTTCGCATGAAAATTCACGAGGCAAATGATGAAAGAAAGAGTCAAAGGCAGATGCCACTCAGCAGTACATCATGTGATTTAAGACAGAAGATATTCAAGATGTGCAAAATGCGTCTGATCCAGATGTAAACAACGTGGCACTCATAGTATGTCTGACATCAACCCTTTCCCTGTAAAGTGGCACTCATAGTATGTCTGACATTAACCCTTTCCCTGTAAAGTGGCACTCATAGTATGTCTGGCTTTAACCCTTTCCCTGTAAAGTGGCACTCATAGTATGTCTGACATCAACCCTTTCCCTGTAAAGAGTGCAACCCTTTCCCTGTAAAGTGGCACTCATAGTATGTCTGACATAACCCTTTCCCTGTAAAGTGGCACTCATAGTATGTCTGACACAAGCCTTTCCCTGTAAAGTGGCACTCATAGTATGTCTGACATAACCCTTCCCCTGTTCTACGTTTATTCCAAATTTCAATACCTACTGAATAGTCATGAACAAAATAGTTATAATGAAATATGGAAGGTGGAACGCTGTAGCCATTTTAGAAACTAAAAAACAGAATCTATCAAAATTCCATTAGCAAACAGAGCAGATCCTGATCAAACCTCTCCTATAGGATAGGAGCCGTCTGAGCTGGGTCTATCCTATTCGTAAGTGCGTGAAAAAGCGTTTATATGAAGGAAAGGGTTAAGGCAAACCTAATGCTTAACCGTTAACAAGCATCGGGGACATTGTGACAAACTGTTCAACTAGTTTGTTTAAAGCAATTATAGCAATTTCATATAATTTAAAGTTCGCTTCCTTTTAAAAAACATTTTGTCTGACAAGAGATGAGCGAGGGCATCGACTTGCTGAAGTGCTGCTTAATATTTGTGACATGTATATAGATAATATAAAGTTATAAGCAATGGTTCATATTAAACATATTGCATTTCAATATACAGTTGAACTTCGATATCTCGAACTTCGTGGGACTATACAAATTAGTTCGAGATAACAAAAGTTCGAGTTATCCGATTTCTAATCTAGACAATTTCTCAAGTTCACAGCTTAATGCAGGTCTACAGTAATGCTGAAAGCTTCTGTATGAGCTTTCAGCATTACTGTAGACCTGCATTAAGCTGTGAAATGTGTTTCTAGATATGCGTAGTGATACATTTTAGAACAATTCTGTATTGTAAGGTTTTGGAAGGACCGAACTTTAAGTTCGAGTTATCCCAAAGTTCGAGTCATCCGAGTTCGAGGTATCGAAGTTCAACTGTAAATACCGCATTATTTGAAATGCACATACAAGTAGAACCTGTCTTAATAGGTCATCAAGTAAAGGTCAAATTATGGGTCTGTAAGGCGGGTGGTAGCTTAATACAGGTCAAAACTCATGTAGGAGCTTTCTACATTACGTTTGTCCTGCATTAAGCAACCACCTGTCTTTTAAGACCCATGTGTTCAATAAACGAATGGCAGCTTAACACATTCCCTCATATTGACGACTCTGTACAAGCCACTTTGTGAAACCATTGTGATAAATAGAGCATTTTCTCCATAGGAGCAAATGATCTATTTATCATAATGGTTTCAATACTACATAATTCTAACATTTCCTTTTCTCTAGTTAATGCTCCTTTTTGGTAGATTCATTCAAAGAGGTTGGGTCTAAAATAGCCTATAGAGGAAAGGGTTAAAATATTCTTCTCTGCATTGTTGTTGCAGTGGTATAACTTGGTAAAAATGCGACAAGTCTGGCGGAAAGCGCGTGCTTTTCTTAGAATGTAGGCCAGACCTTAACGATTATTAAATGGCGATTAAGTTTGACATTCGTGTCGGATTTTAATGTAGGTAGAAAATGAATGAATATGATTACTGTCCTGAAATTAAAATTTTGACACCAAGCAAATGGCGTGTCGTTATCAAATTGATGACTTTTATACCACTAGATAATATATGGCGGGACATAAAAGTCAAACAGCTCCTGTTTTACTCCATACCGGAAATATACGTTTCGGCAGAGACTAAAACATGAGCGATGGGCGTCGAAGAAATTGTTGTCAGGCTTCAGCAGACTCGGTTGCACGAGAAAAAAAATGTTTAAAAAGGTAAATGACTTAAACATAGCAAAAGCTGTGGCAGGTCGACATGTTGGACATATGCATATCAACCATGTTTGTTCTTTACCGCATTTATTGCCGCAGGTGATTGTATTAATTAATAATTACAATGTAATATATCGTAGAATAAAATCATAATTGTAGAAAGATTTTGCATATTATTTCTCAACGGTGTACAATAATTGATGTCTGGAAACATTCAGTGCTGAATGACATCCTGCAGATGACTACCTGCCAGACACACCCTTTTTATTATCAGACATTTCAGGCGGATTTAACCTTTTCGTTGATGAATATTATGTTAAAAATAATGACATTATGAATATTTATTAGCTGTTTTTTATAGTAGCATGTAACACGGGCTTCATTGGCCATGGGAGAAGCTGTAGAAATTTATATTTATACATATACAGTAAAACATGCATCAAGTGGTCATCAAATACAGGTCTAATTATGGGTCTGTAAGGCAGGTGGTAGCTTAATGCAGGTCAAAAGTATTGATCCTCTGGGAGCAAATGCCCTATTTATCACAATAGTTTCAAACTACAAAATTCAGAAAAAAAAACCTTTTCTCTAGTTAATGCTCCTTTTCGGTAGATTTATTCAAAGATGTTGGATCTAAAAATAGCCTATGAGGTAATGGGTTAACTACATATAGCTGTGTGGTTTGTAATGTCGTTGTGAATAAGGGAATTGTAAAAATGTAGACTGAGATATATATACATGTAAATGCATCAACAAACCAGAGTTTACCCTTGTGAGACAGCTTCTACAGAAGCCGTCTGACCTGGGTCTATTCTGCTTGCAAAAGTGATAAAAAAAAAGGTATACTTTATGGAGTAAATGGGATAAAAATAAATATTTGAGTTAAATTTGTGCTTAAATGCAACTTTTCTTGATTTGTTTGTTCTATCCGTTCACACGTTGACTGTTACCTGTGTGCACTAGATGGAACAACTCAAACTACACCAAAAGGACGAGTTCAGAGGGAAACCTCCATAAACTACTGTAGCCAAATGAATCAATTATATTCCTGAATTAAAAATCATTATTGTTCTGTCAAGTCAAGTCATAAAAGCCGGGTAATTGATAGTGTGCCTGACACTACACTCTCATAAAAGTCTTTCTCTTTATCAAATCCCTCATGTGACGATCTGTGCACTGAAGAAACTTCAATCCAGCCCTTTGAGCACTACGTAAATACTGTATGCAAGCATGTCGTCTGCTTCAATGTTTTAAAAAAAGATATTTAGATATTTAAGTTTCTGGCTTAAAGTACATTTATTCCACACTTAAAGTACATGTATTCCTATAGGAGCAAATGCTCTATTTATTACAATGGTTTCACAAAGTGACTTTTACAGAGTCATCAAAGGCGTCAATATGAGGGAATGGGTTAGTGGTTAAAAAACTATTTACTCCATGAATATTCATGCAAGAAATAATGACATCATTAGCTGTATTTTCATAATACCGTAACATATGAACACAGTAATATTTAACCAAGACAAAAAGTGCAAAATCAGATGTATATTATGTCATAAGTAAACAGAGCAGACCTTAATCAGACGGATTCTATATGAGCCGTCTTATCTGGGTCTACTCTGTTTTCAAAGGTATAGAAAGGCATAAAAATGGATTTTAACCCTTTCCCTCATATAAACGTGTTTTCACGCATTTGCAAACAGAGTAGACCCATATCAGACCTAGAGTAGACCTAGAGGAGCCGTCTGATCAGGGTCTGCTCTGTTTGCTAATAGAATTTGATATATATGTTTCTTTACTTTCTAAACTGTCTACAATGTTCCACCTTCCATATTTGGTTATACTTATTTTGTTAATGAATAGGCTTAAATACAGAACATGGAAAGGGTTAATGGAGTAAAGGATAATAGAGGGCAAAATTTATACACGAGTTATACACGAGTTATACACGTAAGGTTTGTGAGGTGTTTGTATTGTTTTTGCCCTGTCCCTTAGCTACCGTTTGTCTCTAACACCACTGTTTCTTTTGTTTTAGAGAGGTTTTACTGTACATGTGAATGTATAACACTTTAATCCATAGATACGCCTTTTTACGTCTTTGCAAACAGAGCAGACTCAGATCAGACGGCTCCTATAGGAGCCGTCTGATCAGGGTATGTTCTGTTTGCTTATAAAATAATATAGATAAGATTCTACAGTTTCTGCCATGGCCAAATATTCTTGTGTGCCATTATAAAAGATATTTAATCAATATTCATGATGTCATTATTTTCTTTCATGAATAATCATGAAGTAAATTAAGTACTATTAGTAATGGTACCAGAACGACAGTTTTTGGTAGAGATTTGTGATATCCGAATATCAGAAATAATTAGGTTTATACTTATGATCGTGTTTAGTGACGTAAATAATAGTACTTTTATTATATAAATATAGCTTTATGAGGTAATAAAACTTCAGTTGTCATATGTCTACTTGAGAAACTTTCACCTACCCGTAAAGTGGGCGTGTCTATTTATAAACACGTCTGTTGATGGTTCCCGTGCTGTTACGCGCAATAAAATGCATGCCCACATGCTGGTACAAGAAAGTAGCATTGATAAGACGTACTGGCTGACATTTGCCAATAGTGTTGATCTAGATAAGACATCGTCAAGTACCCAGCTTTCAGATGGAAACTAAACACCTGCAACGGTTGGAAATTTCGATAATTTTTTATATTAGTTCGGAACAATTCAACAAAACATCTTAACCTCCCTCATATTGACGCCTTTTGACGTCTCTGCAAAAGTCACCTGTTGAAACCATTGTGATAAATAGAGCATTTGCTCTTATAGGAGCAAATGCTCTATTTTTCACAATGGTTTTAAACTACATATTCTAGAATTTTCCTTTTCTCTAGTTAATGCTCCTTTTCGGTAGATTCATTCAAAGAGGTTGGATCTAAAAATAGCCTATGAGAGAAAGGGTTAATCCTTTCCTTCATATAAACGCCTTTATATCAATTTGAAAACAGAGTAGACCAAGATTCTACAGTTCTGCATTCATGAGCCTTAACATCCTGTGTACATATACCATCATAAAAAAATCAGTTAATAAATAGTACTGACCTCATTATTTCTTGTATAAATATTAAAAAAGTAAAGGGGTTTACTCTTTACCTCGTGAAAATGGATGCAAGAACTAACAACTTCATGAATATTCATTGACTGATTTTTTTATAATATGAACAAGGAATATGTGGCCATTTCGGAAATTGTATACAGTAAAACCTCTCCATAACGGCCACTAAATTACATCAAGTATGTTGTGTTAAAGGCAGCTGGTTGCTAAAAGCAAGGTGAAAGTAAAACAGAACGCTCCTATCGGAACGTTCTGTTTTACTTTCACCTTGCTTTTAGCAGCCACCTGCCCTAAATACTGACTAATTAACACAATTTAGTGGCCGTTATAGAGAGGTTTTAATGTAATCTATATTATCCATGTAAAACAGATCAGATCATGATCAGATGGTGCTTACAGGTATGGACTGATCTGGATCAAATTTGTTTACAAATGCGCATGGAGTAACTGATTAACTAAAATAATAATAGTGTACGCCGAAACGTCGACCTGCAAATAACAGTGAAAACCACAAAACCGTGATCGTTTTGTTCTTCGACACACATTCCCAAACAGCTAGATAAAATAAAAGTTGAAAAGGACATTTTAGTTCGCAACTACCGTTATTTCATACAGACTTCGTTGCATTATCTATATATAATATTTGACAATGTTCCACATTAATTCTGTAACGAATACGAATTTTATTTTGCATTTAAAGCATAATGCAGTGCTTATAACAAGTGGTATATAATGTTTAAAAATAAAAAATGAGTTTTTCAGTAGACAAACAGTTATGGAACATGTGTATATGTTTTAACAATCAGTGGTAAAATAGCGTACATATTTAATTTGACATGCGCATGTGATTACAAACAGTAATACTTATAAGAACAACAACAATGTGAAGAAGGATAAGAAGAGGACCTGTTGGAGAATGAAAGAAGAATGAACAAAAACGAAAAGCACTGAAGAACAAAACTAAGAAGGACAATGATAATAATAGTAAGAAGAAGAATATGCCACCAGAACCTGCATGTTCTGAAGATTTTCTGTTTGAGATAAGCAGCAAGCACGCTGTTTTATCACCAGTACACATTTATATTTCACACCTACGTGAGAATAGCGACTGTCAGATTATGGCACTTTACTATCCCTTATAAGTGTCCCATCAGTCATAACTGTGATACAGACAGACTCACCAGCCTTCAGCGGGCTGATAATTTGTGTGCCAAATGGTTGCTAAATTTGTTAGCCGTGTTCTCATTTATTACATATATACATTTTGGCTTAAGCAGGTTGGATCCTCTTCGATGCGTTGAGTTACTCGGCGTCTCATTAGGGTCGAGCATGATTTCAAATCTAACCGCTTGACTCACCTGCAGCAAACTAAAGGGTATTGAAGAGGTTGTACTGTACGCCCACGATCAGTATAATAAACTTCATAATAAATGACTATTTAACACACCGTGTAATAAACATATATATATTACGTGGCGTAATACATTCGCCAGACTTAATGTAATTAAAGTACTTCAATATCAATTCAAATATTATTATTGCAGGATGACTTTCATTATTAATACACGGACGACTTTCGTTGTTATTATTACACGGGTAACTTTCATTATTGTTACACGGGTGACTTTTAATATCATTACACAGGTGACTTTCGTTATTATTACACTAGTAACTTTCATTATCACTACACGGATAACTTTCATCATCATTACACGGATGACTTTCATTATTGTAACCCGGGTGACTTTAATTCTTATTGTTATTACATGGGTGACTTTCGTTATTACATGGATAATTTTTGCTATTATTACCCGGACGACTTTCATTATTATCATTTAACAAATTGTAGCACAACACGCCACAAATTTATTTAACCCTTTCCTCCATAAATACGCCTTTCTACGCCTCTGTAATAACCACTTCTTGAAACCATTGTGATAAATAGAGCATTTGCTCCTATAGGAGCAAATGCTTTATTTATCACAATAGTTTCAAACTACAAAATTCTCCTTTTGGGTAGATTCATTCGAATAGGTTGAGTCTAAAAATAGCCTATGCCGTAATGGGTGAAAACTTCTCAAAATCAGAACCAGGATCCAGATCTACTGGATGTTTATTAATTCTTAAACATTTTGCGTATTTGTTTTTGGCAATGTTGATGCAAGAGGTTGGGATGGGAAGTTGTTTAGCCAAAAACCGACAACATGGGAGACTTTATAAATTGACGTTTACAAAAAAAACGATTCATGTAAGACACGTTATAGTCATATTAGTTAGTATTTAACAATCTGAATTTTGTTTTAACCCTTTCGGCGCCAAATTTCTAATTGTCGTCTGCAAACCAGTTTTGTTAAATCATTTAGTAAACTAAGGAAATTAGATAAATAAATGCAAATTTTAAAGGAATAAAGCACATATATAGAAATAAGAGTTCGAGACAAAAAATGAAGTCCCTGACCAGACGCCGCATTGAAAAGGCGGCGTCTGATCTGGAACTGCACTATTTGTCGTGATGCATTTATGCGACATCGGCGGTAAAAGGGTTAAAATATCTATTCTGAAATAAGGCAAATGGGTATTATACAGCAAATTGAATGTTCGCCAATCGAAATTTGGAGACTTGTCTTGCAGTTGCTAGCATTGTACTGAAACACCGTTCCATTTGTCCAGTAGAACCTGTCTTAACCCTTTCCCTGTTCTATGTTTAGTACAAATTTCAATACCTACTGAATATTCATAGACAAAATAGTCATAATGAGATATGGAAGGTGAAACATTGTAGCCGTTTTAGAAAGTAAATATACAGATCTTTCAAATTTAATTAGCAAACAGAGCAGACCCTGATCAAAACGAGAGCTTTCTGCATTACTTTTGTCCTGAATTATCACAGTTGTTCAAAAGGTGATTTTTACAGCAGTGCCATAAGGCGTCAATATAAGGGAATGGGTTAAAGAAGGACGGGCGTAGCCGAAAGCTCCTGAATGAGTTTTGTTTTGTATCAAGCAACCACCTGTTTTTATAACTATTCATGTTTATTCATTAGTAGAACAATAAGGGACATTGTATTGTATTATAAATTCAGACGAGCAATTTTTGTATAACGTTTTCTACTTGATTCTATCGAGATTAATATTACCACTTGATTTGTTAAAAAGATAACTGTTGATCGCTATTTCATCTTCGTGTATGAACATATATAATTGAATTTTCGATAATACCTAGATTCACGTGCACTGCTGTATTTACAATAGTACAGAGATTCTCAATACATTAGAGACTGTTTGACAAACCTTTCTGAAAGATAGAATATTTAAGTTTGTTTAGAACTTTGGTCGGCTTCGTTTTTGAAGCTTGGCATTGTTATTGTCATTCTTTGAAGAGAGTTGTATATATAAAAACCCTTGTCAGGTGTAAAAAGGTTTGCATTCCTCTCATAACCAGGTGTGGAATTCTATCGCATGTCAAGACGTGCCAGAGGCGGCTGTTAGAGTTCATGGAACGGCAAAAACATATTAATTTGTCATTATACGAGAGCCTGTTGATACATGATAAATGACACTGTAAGGGACATACTTGTATCTTCCACACCGTTAATGATGTGCTGTTACCTGATTTTATTGACGGTTTGTTTGATAAACTGCCTTTAAACG
This sequence comes from Azorinus chamasolen, assembly GCA_963576725.1. NCBI lineage: Eukaryota > Metazoa > Mollusca > Bivalvia > Cardiida > Solecurtidae > Azorinus > Azorinus chamasolen. Next base: position 74,828,725 of record OY755248.1, read on the forward strand.
ATAAATAATAATGACCAAGGAACTATTTTTTTGTCATATGACATAACGCCTCGAGCGCTGTTACTTCTAAACACCGCGCATCAATACAGCGTCTGTCCCTCCTTATGCTGAAGAGTTACCGACAAAGGTGCATAATTCCAAATAGAATTGGCATCCATCTTCGCCACGTGTGCTTCAAAGCGATGTTTTATTCGATTTAATAGAAGTCATTGACTCGATGATGTCTCTTATTATCTGAAAGTGATAACTAATGGCCTAATGGCGTTAACTTGACCTTCTTGGGGCAAGACTGCGGACAATTCACAGTCAGCTGATCACCTGAAATCGTCTCACATTTCTGGTCATCACGGCTGGTTTTGACCAAAGTCAGACTACCCTTAATGTTTGTCGTATCACCGACAATACATCAAAAGGAAATCGAAGAAATGATGGCTCCGGTTTTAATTATCGTTTCAATAGGATTATCCTATAAAACGTGTTGTAATTGAATATCCCATTGACGACCTGAAAATTACCCATTTATCATCGTAGACACGGCGAGAAATGTTCTCGAACGTAGGTCAGCTTTTCAGTGTCCACCTTGACCCAACTTAGGCCCTGTGCGGACATATTCCGTCCAAGACTTACTCTGTATGTGGTCAAATCCCCGACTCACCTGGACAGCTGCCTTTGAAATAATTACTTAGCCTAATCACATTGATTCCCTAGTTGCTAAATGTAAGGAACGTGTTCTCAAATATTGGGCCAAAATTACGAAAAGTCCAAATACTCGTATTTACACTTTCTTTGTTGATCAGCAGCAAAATGATATTGTAAAAAGAAATATTACATGGGCTAGTAATGTTAACTTGTTATTGGATAACCTAGGCTTTGGCTACTTGTGGAATTCTTTCAATGTAAATATTACTAAATAATAATTACTTACCTGTGTTTAAACAAAGACTTAGTGATCAATAAATACAAGAATGGAACGCTACCATAGCCAATCAACCAAAGTTGTCTTATTATAAGCTATTTAAAGGTGAATTTAAATATGAAAAGTATCGTATCTGGATATAGTTGATAATACTACGTTACGAAAAGGTCTTTCCAGGTTCAGATTGTCCTCCCATTCTCTAGAATTTCAAAGGAATAAAGCACATATATAGAAATAGAGATTGAGACAAATAGTGAAGTCCCTGATCAGACGCCGCCTTGAAAAGGGACTGCACTATTTGTCGTGGTGCATTTACTCGACTGGGGCGGTGAAAGGGTTAAATTTTTCTCTACTAGAATTCAGGTTTAGAAGGCGGATTATTGTAAACCAGAAAGTTCATGCATGCTTTTTTGTATAACTTTCATTCTGCATTAAACAACCTCTTGTATTTACGATCCTGGATTATATATAATCTTAGTGGTCGATTTAAAGGGATTTTAACTACATGTATTTATATGTCAAGCGACGCGAAAGTAAAACATGATTCACACCAAACTAAAATTGACTGACTGACTTAGTCACTTACCGAATGCGAAGTGAACACATAGCCATTCAATTTCTGAACTATTTGCAGGTGTCTACACAATGATAAAAGAAACATTTACGCATTTACATACAGAGAAGACACTTACCAGACGGTTCCTAGAGGAGCCGTCTGATCAGGGTCTGCTCTGTTTGATAATGGAATTTGATAGTTCTGATTCTTTACTTTCTAAAATGACTACAATGTTCCACCTTCATGTTTCAGTTTCATTAATAACTATTTTGTCCATGAATATTCAGTAGGTATTGAACTATGGAATAGAGTGCATGGTTAAAGTAGACTGTTCCATCACTATTTATCGACAGAGTGCATTCACTTGTACATCTGACAGTATGCTTGATTTCCACAGTCAAACAGTAACAAAGTGCAGCCTTTGTTCACAAAGGTCATACCAAGACTATTTATCAAAACGGATACTTTTGAGGCCTGCTGGTAATCATTTGTACTCATTTAAAGTCGACGGGTTCTCTACATGACTTTTTCGCATCCTTTATGGTTCAATTTTTGCTATAATTTTTATACAGTTTTGATTCAGACGTACGTCTAAGAAACTGCCGCCCTGTGATATGTATTGTTTTGTTTTCATATTGCATATTTTCCGTTCAAATAGTTGACTGTACATCAAAAATATCTACCGACAACATTTTTTCAGACGTCATTTTAAACTGGATAACCGTTAAGAGTTTGATCATTATCGTGTTAATCAACATCTCACTCGCATTTTCAAACAGTTTGGATCCAGATGGGACGCCGAGTGATTAGATGCCGAGTAACTCGGCGTCTTATCAAGATCGAAGCTGTTTGACACTCGGGCGATAGATTTCGAAGAATTATTTGAACGAATTGCATATAAGTAAAAATGTAAAAGATGAGTGTTTTAGCGAACATGTTTTTTGCAGCACGAGAAGGGTTAAACGCTAACCCTTACAACGCTCAATTTTGAAATGAACTATTCCACAATTCAAACAGGTTAAGCTTACGGTGAATATTTAGGGATTTTTCTGAAGAAAAGCGTAACATGACATATAGTGTAGACCCTGATGAGAGGGCTACTCTAGGAGTCCTCTCATCTGGGTCTACACTATTTGCAAAGGACATTAGTGAACCCGTGTCCTGCACTGTAAGGGTTAACACATTATTGGTGAAATCAAAATAAAATTAAGAAAACAAAACATGAAGTCTACATCAAGACGAGACGCCGAATCACTGAAAGTCTCACTAGAATTCAACCCGTGACAAATTCGAATTATCGTTTTTAAGTGAAAAAATAATAATTTTGTTATAATGTAAAAAGACGACAGTTTAAGCAGACGGTAGTTTTTTTCAGCAAGTTTAAGGTTAAAATGTATCATTTTTATTAGCTTTTTTGTACCGCTCTCAGATCGTCGTTTTTATGTGTTGAGACCCATTGAAAATTGCTTTATCCCCGTAGTTTATTGGATTATATTGTAAAATAATATCCTAAAATGGGGAATCATCATTAAACGTGATGAAAAGATAAGCATTTAAACTTAGGTCGTCAAAGAACGCGAGTTGAACGTGTGAAATGTTGCTTAAAAACGACAAATGAGTTCTATAATAACATGCGGCGCGACAGAGGCACTACATAAAAGGACGCAAGAAATAGGGGCGAAAGGAATGAGAACGTTTGTTGTATGTGGTAGATTTGGATAGTGTTGTTTGAACCTACATTTTCTCAAACAATACGAATGTGTTTGCGACTAAACCTTTTGATCAACTTTCTTGTGAATTGTTATTTCTAAATAAACGGAAATAAACGAGTTTATTAGCTACATGTACATTGTCTTTATCGACAAATAAAGAACACAATATACCCAGATTTTGAGTCTTAATTTGAAACTGAAGCTAAAAAACTGCAAATTTAAGTATTATAAGTTCGCATATTTTTGATAACGTTTTTGTAACATTTTCATATTTAGCCACTTGTTCAAAATGCTGCATGTAATGCAATTTTTTGAACAATCGGACAAGTCGGGCGTATATACATGTATACTCTAAAAACTAAATCACAGTCGTTATTAATGTACTCGTGAGAAAGGTTCGATGTTCGTGTTCTACATGTAAGCAAACAGTCTAAACCAGTCTAAACGATTTGAGGCATAAACTAAAATCTTTAAAGCTAAATATTGTTGTAGTTTCACGATTCTTTAAAAAATATATATTAAAATTTGCTCATCAAGCGGTCAAAATTATGCAAAGTAGGACAAATTTTAGACACGTACATGTACATTAAAAATGGCAAACTCACAACAATACAGTAAAGCCCCTCTATACCGGAATTAAGATACTTTTAGTCATGTGACTGCTTAACCAATTACCTCATAGGCTATTTTTAGATACAATCTCTTTGAATAAATCTACCGAAAAGAAGCATTTACTAGAGAAAAGGAAAATTTTAGAATTGTGTAATTTTGAAACAATTGTGACAAATAGAGCATTTGCTCCTATGGAGCAAATGCTCTATTTATCATAATGGTTTCAAAAGGTGACATTTAGAGAGACGTCAAAAGGCGTCAATATGAGGGAATGAGTTAATTCAGGGTGAGAGGCATGCAGGGGGGGCTCCTAGAGGAGCATTTCACGCTGCATTAAGCTGCCACCTGTCTCCAAGACCGATATTTATACTAAACTTAACATCCGGTTAAATGGAGTTTACTGTATTTAATTTTGCGGTATTCCCAAAGGTGTGTGAACGATTCCCATCTTCTATCATTCTAACTAAACAAAGCGTGTATGTTGTTAAAAAGAGATTTCAAATCTACTAAAAATGTTTACTTCAAACATGTTGAATAACATTGGACACGGGATTGTTTGAAGAATACTATATAACCAATCCAATTATTTCGCATACTTACAGCAATTTCATAAGCTCTAATTTTCTTATAAACATTCACACGGGGCGGACAATCATGGGAAAACTCATCCTTTCTGCGTGACTCTTTATGATCACAGATATCTGTCCTTATACATGTAATTGATTTTGTGAATTTGTGAGAAAAATATCAAGACATTAGATCTGTGTGTTATAAACAAGCATAATTATGGAATTTGTCTGATTTAACCTTAAAACTTTACTCCATGAATATTCGTGTATGAAATAATGACATCATGAATATTAATAAGACGATTTTTATACATAACATGGATACCTGACCTTGATGGAAGCTGTATAATCAGATATATAACAGCATGGACAAACAGAGCAGACCCTGATTAGATGTCTCTTACAATAGCTGCCTCATCTATAGAATTTGCAAAGGAGTGAAAGTGCGTTCATATGGAGTAAAATATTAGTTTTGTTTTTAAATATAACATTTGCCCTCTTTTTCTACAAATATATGACCAGGATTAGAAATAGTTGAGATCCAAATGAAACACCCAGTGCATGTGTATCTCACCAGAATCTAAACACTTCTGAAATACCAACAAATACCTGACCCCCGAGATTATAAAACAGTTTGCTTGTGTCTGAGATCATGCTCAAGTATATGATTGGTCGGATTCTGAACTTGCTCAGAATCTGACCAATCAGATACTTGGGAAATATCTCAGACTCAGAAGTTTTATAACCATGGGCCCATATCATAAATATTTAACCCTTTTCCTGTTCACAATTCATTAAAAAAAATTGCATCATGAATATTCATTAGCTGGGTTTTTATAATGGAATGTGTACACAAGATATTTTGGTTTTGGTAGCAACTGATTGATCAGTTCTTTTATAAGTTTATAAGCAAGCAGAGCAGACCCCTAATCAGATGACTCCTATATACAGATAGGCGCCGATGAGCAGTCTGGTCTGGATCTACTCTGTTTACAAATGCGTGAAAATGTGTTTATATGATGGAAAGGGTTAGGCATTATCCTGCTGAAAAAAAGCACCAGTTACATCTCCAATCTATTGAATTTTTACTTTGTCTATACTATTCCAGAAGCAAACAGAGCAGACCCTGATCAGACGGCTCCTATAGGAGCTCATACAACAATATCTCCTATAGGAGCTCATACAACAATATCTCCTATAGGAGCCGTCTGATCTGTGTCTTCTCTGTTTGCAAATGCGTTTATATGAAGGAACGGTTGATGCTGATTCGTTCAAGCATATGAGAAACCATTGACCAGATTCTGGATCTGGATCTTGACGAGACACCAAATTACCGCTTGAAAAGCACTCTGGCAGGATAAGGTTAACAAGAGTTAATTTAAAGAGGAGGTCCCTACAATGATCGCATATTTTCAATAACACCATAAAACTTGGTATTTGTTATGCTCTATCATTATTATGAAGGTTCCCAATTTGAACTTATATCGAAAAATGCCCATGTGATACAAATAAACCGATTTCATCAATAACTAATAATTTTTGTTCTACAACACAATATTATCGGCCTTTTCCGTAGATTACTCCGCGTTTTGCCGATGAGCACCGATCCCTCCATTGTTTACGTTATAGCTTTCTCGGAAGTGGTCGGAGAACCGCGAATAGGGCGAACAGTTACGAAACTAAAACTCAACCCGAATAAAACTGAAACATCGAGGTGTAAAACCGGGATCGGAGATATCAAACACATGGATGTTTTGTCATTATAAACGGTAATTGGATGGGGCTTTTTGTGATATACTACTTTTCAGCATATAAACAAATGAGTTTTGTATATTTTAAGTGTTTATGAAACGCGTCAAATGTAGGGACATCCCCTTTAAGATTTTGGGATGTTTCGAAAAAAAAATTGTCTTTGCTTCTTTTTCTCGTGGTTGAAGTTGATTTTCCATTGTTTCTAATCTCCACTTGACGCCAAATTAACATCATTATATATTTATAGACAAGGTTTAGCTCAGGGGATAAAATAAAACCCCATCTTAAAAGGTCTAATACTTGGTCGTATAGCGGCAAATGATAGCTTAATACGGAAATCTATGCGGAAAACCCCTACTAATGCTTTCTGTATTTCTTTCGTATTGCATTAAGCAAACCCCTGTTTTAAAAGACACAAGTGTTTATTCATTAAGTGGTCGCTTTAGAGAGGTTCTTGTGTAATCATCATTATACGAAAACGACAGTGATGTTTAACTCACTATACGAAAACAACCATGAAAACAACAATAATGTTTAACTCATTATACGAAAACAACAATGATGTTTATACCATTATACCAAAACAATCACGATGTTTATATCATTATACGAAAACAACCATGATGTTTAACTCATTATACGAAAACAACCATGATGTTTAACTCATTCCCTCCCAAACAAGATCTCTTTCAATAAATCTAATGAAAAGGAGCATTTACAAAGGAAAAAAGTTTAGAATTGCGTAGTTTTGAAACCATTGTGATAAATAGAGCAAATGCTCTATTTATCACAATGGTTTCAAAAAATGACCTTTACAATATTTTGTAGACATATTTCACTCTGATAAATATGTGTAGAAAGTGTTAACAGACCGCTGGTGACTATGGTCACTACCGCTAGGATGTCAGGTCTTCAGGAACATCGAAACTCTGCTGGAAAAAGCCCAGATCTAATGTAATGTCTAACCTCCGATTCCAGTCAGATTGCCTTTACCAACTTAACCCTTTACTCCATGAATACGCCTTTCTACGCTTTTGCAAACAGAGTAGACCTAGATCAGACGGCTCCTATAGGAGCCGTCTGATCTAGGTCTGCTCTGTTTGCTTATGGAATAATATAGATTTGATTATGTAGTTTCTAATTAGGCACAAATTCCATGCGTTAATATGTCATTTTAAAAATTATTCTAATTAATATTCATAATGTTATCATTTCTTACATAAATATTCATGGAGTAAAGGGTTAAGGATTAATGCTTTATCTGATGAATATTCATGTAGGGGCCTACGACATAATAAAATCATCAATATTCATAAGTCAAAATCTTATAATAATATATGCGCACGTGATAGCTGGCTATGGTATAGAAACTGTAGAATCAGATCAAGTGTCATACGTAAACAGATCACATCCTGGTCAGACGGCTGCAATAGAAGCAATTTGATCGGAGTTACACTGTTTGTATAGGACATCAAAAGGTGTTTCTGCCAGGTGAAGGGTTAAATGTGACACTCAGACTAAGCTAACTCTTCACTGTTTTCAACTGTACGAGTCATTTCCTTTGGTTCCAGTCATAGGGTCGTTTATATGTTATTAACATAGTATCCCCTAGTGACGCATTTTTGCACATCTATAAAATCCACATTGTGAAACCATTGTGATAAATAGAGCCACATTATACATCATTAACCCTTTCCTCCATAAATACGCCTTTCTACGCCTCTGTAATAGTAACCTGTTGAAACCATTGTGATAAATAGAGCATTTGCTCATATAGGAGCAAATGCTCTATTTATCACAATGGTTTCAAACTACAAAATTCTAAAACAAATCCTTTTCTCTAGTTAATGCTCCTTTTCGGTAGATTAATTCAAAAAGATTGGGTCTAAAAATAGCCTAGGAGAGAATGAGTTAAGAGCAATGGCATGTGATGCAGGCTTGTTATTAACCTTTTTACACCATGACTATTCATGTAAGAAAGAATGGCATCAAGGATATTACATGTAAATTGATAAATCTTATAATGGCACATAAACACGGACAATGTTTGTCATAGTAGATACTGTAATTTCAAACCTATACATGTATTTTTTAGTAAGCAAACAGAGCAGACCCTGATCAGACGGCTCCTATAGGAGCCGTCTGATCTGGGTCTACTCTTTTTGCAAAGGCGTAGAAAGGAGTATTCATGGAGTAAAGGGTTAAAAACATACCCGATGAAGCCGACTTTTGACGCCTTTGAAAACAGAGATGACCCAGATCAAACGATTCCTGTAGCAGCGCTCCGATCAGTATCTGCAGTGATTGCTTATGTAAATATATAGATTTAATTCTTTGCACTCTGCCATGGCCCAAAAAACATGTGTAGTAAAAACCAGCCAATAAATATCCATGTCATTATTTATTACATGTACATACATATTCATAAAGAATCACCAGACACGAATCTGTGCACGTCTGTTCACTTCATCTGTATAATGATGTATAATGTGGCCATGCTGTTATTAGTTTTAAACTGTAGCTATAATAATAACCGATTATCTGAATATGCGCCATTATACTGGTAAAAATACTTAATGAACTCTTCAAATGAAGTAAAAAAAACAACAACAGCCGTTTACTCCATAAATATGCCTTTCAATGCCTTGGCAAACAGAGTAGACAAGGGTCAGGCGGCTTCTGTAGGAGCCTTCTGATTAGGATCTACTCTGCTTACTATATAATTATATAGATCAATTCTCTAGTTTCCGCAACGGCTAAACAAATCATGTATCCATATGCAATTGTACACAACAATCTTATTAATATTCATGATGTCAAGATTTCTTACACAGTCAATGAGTAAAGGGTAAAACATTTAATGTTAAAAACAAACGTTTTGCTATGTCATATACTGTTTCTGTGTCGGGTACACTACAACGTAAACCCTCACTAAAGAGATCATTAAACCGGGTACTTCGTGAATATTCATATAGGAAATGATGACATTTATATTTATCTGAATATTTATCAGCTGAAGTTTTACAAAGGCATGTTCACTAAAGATGCTTTTGTTATTGGTAGAAACTGTATAGTAAGATATATTATGATTTCATAAACAAACAGAGCTGGTCCTGATCAGACGGCTCCTACAGGAGCCGTCTGATCTGGGTCTACTCTGTTTGCAAATGCATAAAGGGTGGGTTATCGATAATGGTTTTAATAGACAGACAATAGCTAAATACAGCCAAAAATATAACGATACTTAATCAACATGAACTTTCTGCGCTTTGTTCCGTCTACAGTAAGCAATCACCTTCTTCTAAAGATCCGTGTGTGAATGTTTAACCCTTTTCTGAATAGATGTGCCTTTTAATGCCTTTTCAAACAGAGTAGACCCCTATGATTGCTTTGTTTGCTTATAAAATAATATAGATCTGCGTCTTCAACTTCTGCCATGGACAAACGCTTCTGTGTTTACACGCAATTATAAAATGAATCTAATCAATATTCGTGATGTCATTATTTCGAACATGAATATTCATGAGATAAAGAAGCTCTGTTGTATGTCTACAGACGTAGGATGTCAACGAAGTGAAAAATTGGAGTCATAATTCAATCATCAAATAGACTCTAACTGTAGTTTAATGACGGAGACTTGTTAAATTACGGCATTAAGATCCGTCGAGATACAAGGTAATTGACTGAAACAATGGGACGCAAATGTTCTAGTCCCCTGAATAGAGCTGATCACTTCTAACGATACAGTGTTAATAACGCTGTCACCGGTGCGTGACGTGAAAGAATATAAAATGGCGGACATGGCTATTTTTGCCGCCCAGGAAAGACATAACAAAACTGACACTCATAATCAAAGAGAGTACGGAACATATTTGACAGTAGCGAATTTTTATCAAAGTATTTAATGCATCTAATTTCCTCACCTTTTTGTCAAGTTTTGATCAAGGCATTGTTTAACACTGTCTTCTACTAAGCAATCGGTCAATTATCTTGGTACTTTTTATGACTGTAGCTGTTTAGGGCCAAAGACAAAATGACATTCTTGACAGAAAAGTGACAGTTTCTGTTCTATTTACACTTTGAACATCATTACATAATTAAACTGATTAACCTTTCCGCCAGTTTTACAGGCAACCCTTTCAAACCCCGATGGTCTCATTTTTGCCAAAGTTGGTCATTTTTGTACGAAAACAGACAGTACCCAGACGAGTGCTCTCAAGTGTCAATTTTCAGACAGTTTTATAACGCAAAACACCGAGCTTGAAGATATGCCATTCAAAACATAAGTGTGTGAGAAAATTTAATTTGTTTTAATAGTGTACATAACTGTACTGATCAACGATTTCTTTTAACACAACACTACAAAACCTCTCCAAAGCGACCAATTAAAGACTATATATTGATGGTTTTTTGAAAGTATTTACAATTGCTTAACCCTTTCCTCCATAGGTTATTTTAGATCCATCCTCTTTGTATAAATCTACCGAAAAGGAACATTAACTAGAGAAAAGGAAATTTTAGCATTTTGTAGTTTGAAACCATTGTGATAAATAGAGCATTTACTCTTATAGGAGCAATTGCTCTATTTATCACAATGGTTTCATAAAGTGACTTTTACAGAGGAGTAGAAAGGCGTATTTATGGAGGAAAGGGTTAAGCAACAACCTGACTGTAAATCCCAGAACCATGCGTATTTTAGGACTGGTGATAGCGTTAGGTCAGCATCTATTTTACTCCTCAACCAAACTTAATCCTTTCCCTCATAGTAATTTTTCAAGCAATTGCAAACATAATCGACCCAGATCAGACGGCTGCTATAGGAGTGCTCCGTTTGTCTTTGACATGATATAGATCTGATTCTACAGTTTTTTGCCAAAGCAAATGTTTCCTTGAAAATATTACCTTATAAAAATCCAGCTAATAAATATTCATGATGTCATTATATTTTACATGAATATTGAACAAGGAAAGTGTTAAATAAGCCTCTGGATAATTTGGCAAATTCACAACAGTGTGTCATGTACACGAATTCAATGTCTTCAATATACATGTAGATGCAATTGTCTAGAGCAATGAATTGATGACTTGCAGGTATGATGACAAGAGCTTTGGATTCTAGTATTATGTTTCAGTAGTTTATTGCCTTTGTGAAGAAGGAATATATACTGCAGAACATCTAAAAGAAACAAAATAAAATTTAGCATCTAACTGATGGAAAATAAAGTAGCACTCAAAAGACAAATAAAATAGCATCTAAAGTCTAAAACTAGAATTGGCATCTAAAAGATGGAAAGCAATTTGCATGTTGTACTTAAAGACATAAAACTAGCGTCTAGGAGACTCAAAATCAAATTACAATTTAAAACATACAGCAAACAAGTATCAACAATACAAAAGCACATAGTATATTGAAGACGCGTAAAAATAACCTCGACTATAGCTCTTTTCAACAGAAACTGTTAAATGCGTGCAAAACAACCGTGTACCCGTTTTCTCATGCTGATTACAATATCCATCCCCTTTCCGAAAAATATCTTGGTTTTCAAGTAAACTAAATCAATGTATAATATCAACAGACTATCGTTTGTTTCAAGCTTCTACCAGACGTTAGTTCCAATCTTCTACCAGAAGTTTGGACCCGGGCAAACATATTTGCCAATCTTCGTAAGTTTAGTGAATGCAAGCCTTTTGCGAACGACACCATGCACGATCAGCTTTTTCTTTGGAAAGATCTCCTACTTTCAGACGTTTTGCGACAGATCATTTTGAGCAGAGCTTATTTTTAACCCATTCCCACATAGGCTATTTTTAGATACAAACTCTTCGAATAAATCTACCGAAAAGGAGCTATACACTAGAGAAAGGGAACTTTATAAAATTTGTAGTTTGAAACCACTGTGATAAATAGAGCATTTGCTCCTACAGGAGCGTTCTGTTTTACTTTCACCTTGCTTTAAGCAGCTACATGCCTTTAACACAAAATACTTGATGTAATGTAGTGGCCGTTATAGAGAGGTTTTACTGTATTAAAATCGTCCTTTCTCCACCAAACACTATGTTATCTGTGGAGATAGTTCTAAATGATGGTCACAACATAGGGTTTGGTGGAGATATAAAGATGTTATTCTTGCAAATGTTTTAACCACTTCCCTCATAGGCTATTGTTAGACCCAACCTCTTTGAATAAATCTACCGAAAAGGGGCATTTACTAGAGGAAAGAAAATGTTAGAATCGTGTAGTATTGAAACCATTGTGATAAATAAAGCATTTGCTCCATGGGAGCATTTGCTCTATTTATCACAATGGTTTCAAGAAGTGACTACTACAGAGGCGTATAAAGGCGTATTTATGGAGGAAAGGGTTAAATTACTCATCTGATCTGGACCTCATGTATCTTTTAGACGGTGGATATAAGCAGTCTTTGTAGTGAGGGCACAAGGAGCTTATTCCAGTATAATGCCCTCTAAAGCAGTTGACAACAGGTACATGAATTATCAATCACCTACACTGATATAAACACAAATATACATGTAGTGACCCCATCTTAGCACAGTCCTCTGATAATAATAATGATTATAATAATAGTAATAATAATAATAATAATTATAATAGTAATAATAATAACAACAACAATAATAATAATGCAATGTAATAATAATAATAATAATAATAATAATAATAATAATAATGATAATAATAATAATAATAATAATAATAACAAACACTTTATTTAATAAGGGAACACATTTGGTAATAACCAATCTTCCATGAGGCCCTCTAGTAAACAGAGTAGACCTAAATCAGACTGCTCCAGTTGTATCTATATGATCAGGGTTTGCTGTACAGTAAAACCTCTCTATAACGGAGCGTTCTCTATAGGAGCGTTCTGTTTTACTTCCACCTTGCTTCAAGCAGCCACCTGCCTTTAACACAAAAAACTTGATGTAATTTAGTGGCCGTTATAGAAAGTTTTTTGTGTTAAAGGCAGGTGGCAGCTTGAAGCTAGGTGAAAGTAAAACAGAACGCTCCTATAGGAGCGTTCTGTTTTACTTTCACCTTGCTTCAAGCAGCCACATGCCCTTAACACAAAATACTTGATGTAATTTAGTGGCCGTTAAAGAGAGGTTTTACTGTATATTACCGTACATGTATATAACACGAGCAAATGTATTTGAATTTTTCTGTAACCTAGTCTATATGTGTGGGACTAGTCATCATCATCATCGCCTGTTATAAACGTCTAAATACGTACAAATTGGCGATTTCGTCCACTAATGACCCCCTGTTCATCAACCTATTAGCGGTCGGTGACGAAAAAGTGACTTTTATGCATTATTGTTTACCAGACTCTCCATTCTTTTTCTTTATCGTCCCTTTCAAGCCTGTCCGAGCAGGCCAGGTTTAGTACGCTGATGACGACAGTTTTATTTCGCCAACTTAACAGTCTTCTTTGTCCGCAGCCATGGAGATAATAGAAAATTTGTCTACCTCGAAAATTTTATAGCGAAAATTATTGCCTCATAATTGAGGTCATTATTTTCTGGCCATAACGTTTCAATAAAACGTCCGAGGTTTTTTCTCTGATGTGGATTATTCAGCGGTGGCAAATGATAAAAAGTGTTGACCATGTGATGGTATCAGATACGCATGAATCTAACAGCCTTTTATACTTCCGGTGGAATTATGGGTTTGCCTTTTCCCTGATAAATATCAGTGTAAGAAATAATTGGATGTACGGATATATTATTAAATTAGTTGATTATTTGAATGAAGAAATCGAACAAGGAAAAGTTTGACTATGGCAGGAACTATAAACTCAGATCTATATTACTTTACAAGCAAACAAAGCAGACCCAGATCAAACGGCTCCTAAAGGAGCCGTTTGATCTGGGTCTGCTCTGTTTGCAAATGTATCGAAAGGCGGTTGTATCATTTAAAGGGTGAAGTTAAAATTGACATTCTTTACATTAAACATTTCATTCGCGAAAATGGCGATACTGATTTGATATGATCAAATAAGGTTTTGCCAAATTGATTTCAATTATGGGCTTGTTATTAATAAGCACTTAAGTCTATTTTTGTCTGTTTGATTTATCAAGTGTGTGTTCAAAAACAATCCGTGAATACAGTAGAACCTGTCTTAAGCGGCCATCAAAAGACGTCTAATTATGGGTCTGTAAGACCGACGGTAGCTTAATGCAGGTAAAAAGTAATGCAGAAAACTCCTTTGGGAGCTTTCTACATTACTTTTGCCCTGCATTAAGCAACCGCCTGCGTTTTAAGACTCCTGTGTTCAATAAATGAATGGCTGCTTAACCCATTCCTTGCTTAACCCGTATTGATGACTTTTGACGACTCTGTAACAGTCACTTTGTGAAACCATTGTGATAAATGGAGCATTTGCTCCTGTAGGAGCAAATGCTCTATTTATCACAATGGTTTCAAACTACAAAATTCTAGCATTTTCTATTTCTCTAGTTAATGTTCCTTTTCGGTAGATTTATTTAAAGAGGTAGGATCTAAAAATAGCCTATGAGGTAATGGGTTAAGAGAGGTCTGCTGTATATAGACTTTGTTGCACGTGATTTTGAAAGTGTATACATGTACTTTGCAACATACATTTTACATATGGATTCAGATACATCAACATGTATACATACATGTATATTCAAAGACGTATCCAGTTTGATGGATTTTCGAGAAAAGCGGTACATGTACATGTTTATTCACATTAGCTACTGAGATTGGAGAAAACATACACAGTCTGTCTTTCCATAATAGCGTTTTCTAAACAGATCTCATAACTGTTTCGACAATTTTATGAAGAATTTCCTGAAATCGTAAATTGCATTTATGTATAAATAATAAATTAGTACGGTCTACATCGCCATTCGTCATTTCTTGCTCTAGAACGAAATATAGTATTGCAATATCGCGAACATTTACGGAATCAGTCGGAATATCTCGGGCAGCCAATCGAAACATCGCTGAGTAATTACGATTGATGCGGAATTTGCACGAACGCAAAGCTAACATATGCAACGCCGATATTTCCAAGTTTTAAATAACTATTTAAAAATAATTTCATGGCCCTACTATTTGCTAAACAAACTATAACGGTTTTTGTTTTTCATTTTACAGACTTGTAAAACGTGTCATTTATAGACTAAGCGGCCATGTCTAATGGCTACATTGAAGATTTTAGATTTTGGATGTCTATGATATGACATATAAGAAGACCTGGCTTGAGTCTTCAGAGTAATCCTTCATATAAACGCATTTTCACGCATTTGCAAACGGAGTAGACCTACATCAGACGCTCCTGTAGGAGCCATCTGATCAGGGTCTGCTCTGTTTGCTTATGGTATGATATAGATATGAGTTTGCAGTTTCTTTCTGAACCTAAAAAAACTTAGATCATATACAATTACAGAAATGAATATAATTAATATTCATAATGTTATTATTTCTTACATGAATATAGAACATGTAAATCGTTAAAACTAATATATTGTTGTAGCTGTTTTAAAAAAGATAATTATGTTATTATCATCACAATCTCAAGAATTACAAGTGTGTCGTGAGACAAATGTAGACTCGCTTGGAGTGACCACGGGATCAGATGAACACCAGACCATTAATATTCATGTTGGAAATAATGACATTATGAATATTGATTAGTTTATTGTTTATAATCGCACATGGACAATGACAGAAACTATAAATTCATATCTATATTATTTCATGAACAAACAGAGCAGACCCTGATCCGACGGCTCCTAGGAGCCGTCGGATCTGGTCTGCTCTGTTTGGAAATGCTTAGAAACGTGCATTTATGGAGGAAATGGTTATCCCTTTACATCGTGATTACTAATTTATTAGCTGATTTTTTATAATCGCATATGGACGCAGGAAGATTTGGTCATGGTAGAAACCCTAGAATCTGATATTTGTTTTTCCATAAGCAAACAGCTCCTATAGGAGTGTTCTGTTTTACTTTCACCTTGCTTTAAGCGTGTTTGATTTGGGTCTACTCTGTTTGTAAAATGCGTGAAAATGCGTATACAACAAAACCCCTCTAAACCGGATGGTAAATTTGGTATAAAATCGGATTTCGAAACAGGTGGCAGAGTGAAAGCCATGCAGAAAGGAGCTTTCTGTATGAATTTCACCATGTTTTAACCCTTTCCTTGTTCTATGTTTATTTCAAATTTCAGTACCTATTGATTATTCATGGACAAAATAATTAAAATGAAATATGGGAGATGGAGCATTGTAGCCATTTTAAAAACTAAAGACACAGGTCTATCGAATTTCATTAGCTAACAGAGTAGACCCTGATCTGACGGCTCCTCTAGGAGCTGTCTGATATGGGTCGACTCTGTTTGCAGATGCGTGAAAACACATTTGTATGAGGGAAAGGGTTAAGCAGCTATCAGCCTAAACGTATCTAAATATTCCTCTCTCCTAGAATTTCGGTGTAGAGAGGTGTTACTGTATATAGGATAAAGGGTAAAAATAAAATTTGTTAAATTGTATAATCTAAATATTAATTTGTTTTTGGTTTGCAGCCTGGCCTGTGCTGATGTCGGCAATATTTGAATCATTCCGACTTGATTATAACACGAACGTTCAGTTTGACTGAGATCAAACGATAAACCAAATAATACATTAATCGGTAATTAAGTACGAATCTCGGCATAAAATTGTTTTAAGGTCACTTCAACCAGCGTCTTCTTTTTCATTTTCATTTTGATGGCATTTATTTTGATGCTGCATAAATTAAGATGTTTCATCCAATTTAAGTCGACATTTGTACTAACCACGATATCAAGCTATATTTGGTGGGAATTGAAACGAATTAAACAATTAACCCTTTCAACGCTGATTTTTCAAATGGAATATTCCAAACTTCATACAGGTCAAGCTTATGATGAATATTTAGGGATTTTTCTGAAGAAAAATGTAACATAACAAACAGTGCATACACTGATTAGAGGGCGTCTTTAGGAACCCTCTCATCTTGGTCTATATTGTTTACAAAGGTTAACCCTTTCCCTATTTATTAACCCTTTCCTCTATAGATACGCATTTCTACGCATCTATAAAAGTCACCTGTTTAAACCATTGTGATAAATAGAGCATTTGCTGCTGCTCCTATAGGGGCAAATGCTCTATTTACCACAATGGTTTCAAATTACAAAATTCTTAAAGTTTCCCTTTCTCTAGTTAATGCTCCTTTTCGGTAGATTTATTCAAAGAGGTTGAATCTAAAAATAGCCTATGAGAGAATGGATTAATCGACAAAAATTTAAAAAAAATTCTCTTTACTCATTTTAACCAGAGTGCTGGTAAATTTCAATAATGCTGATATCAGGCGTTTTACTGCATTTGATAACTTTGATCGAAATGCATTAAAATGACCAAATCCTTAATTTTATCATAAACGTGCTTTATCTTTTAAAGTTTCCGTCGATGAAATCAATTAAATCAGTTTATACTTTCTTCTTCTTCATGTTTTTGTTTTTGTCCTTGTTCTTCTTGTTGTTCCTCTTCTTCTTCTTTTTCTTCTTTTCCTTCTTCTTCTAGAAATAAGTATTCATCTTTTTCTTATTCTCCTTCGTCTAGCAATAATAATGATAATAATAATAATAGCAATAATAGTAGTGGTAGTAGTAGTAGTAGTAGTAGTAGTAGTAGTAGTTGTTGTAGTCATCATCATCATCATCATCATCATCATCTTTTATTATGATATATTATATTATCCGCAGCAGCCACGTCATCATTATTATCATTTTAAACAACAACAATAACAACAACAACCTGATCATGATATTTTTTATCATCATCGTCATCGTGGCCTCATTGCACATAGGCTTACTGTGTGGCAACATTAATTTGTTTTCAAAACGACTTGATACGTGTAACATATTTATCTTTAATAATATCACCCTAGTAACACTTTTAAAGAGAAAGTCCCTACACTGAACGCATATTTTCAAGAATATAATAAAAGCTTGTATTTGTTATGCTAAACCATTATTATGAAGACTGCCAATTTAAATTTATATCGAAATTGCCCCTGTGATAGAAAATAAACCGATTTCACCAATTTTTGTTCTACAACAATGTATTATCGGCCTTTTCCGTTGAATTTTTCCGCGTTTTGCCGATGATCACCCGATCCCTCCTCCATTGTTTACGCAACTGCTTTTCTCGGAAGTGGTCGGAGAGACGCGAATAGTGCGAACAGCTACGAAACTAAAACCTAACCCGAATAAAACATCGGGAAATAAAGTTGGGATTGTCGATATCAAACACATGGATGTTTTGTCTTTATCAACGGTTATTTAGATAAGTTTTCTTGCGATGTACTACTTTTCAGCACATAAACAAACGAGTTATGTATATTTTAGGTATTTTTGAAACGCGTCGAATGTAGGAACTTCCCCTTTAATACACCGTAATTATTATTAGCACAATTATTGTTGTTACAAATATGAATACATGTAAATGTAGTCATGTTAAGATTGAGTAGCTATGAACCTGTAGTGTCGGTTCAGCTTTTTAAAGTACATGTAGTACATGTATAACAAACTTATAACTTACTTGTACCGATGTTTTAAACGTGACAATTGAGTGTACTATCATTTAAAAACAGTGTAGACCCAGATCAGACAGCCCAAAAGTATAGGAGGGACCGACAGTGTTTGTCTTTCAAACTGCACTAGCAAATTTAAACAATCATCAACTGTAATGTTATACACAGGTAGCAATTCCACATGGACTATTTAGTATACCCTCCTAGACTATATTCAGACCCAACCTCTTTGAATAAATCAACCAAAAAGGAGTATTTACTAGGGAAAAGGTAAATTTTAGAATTGTGTAGTTTTGAAACCATTGTGATAAATAGAGCATTTGTTCAAATGGAGCAAATGCTCTATTCATTACAACAGTTTCAAAAACTTACTTTTACAGATGCGCAAAATGGCATCAGTAGAAGGGAATGAGTTAAATTTATATGTTACAGTAAAACTAAACTCCCGCTTTTTCACAGATGTGGTACAGCTAGGTGAATAACCGATGCTCGATTTCATATCTGTCCGATTTTGCTCACAAATATGTAAACTTTGACCCATTCTTTCCAACTGACGCCTTTTGCGTCTCTGTAAAACTGTTGAAACCCTTGTGAATGCAAATGCTCTACTTATCACATTGGATTAAAAACTACACAATTCTAAAATTCTTCTTTTCTGTAGTTAATGCTCCTTTTTCTGTAGATTAATTGAAAGAGGCTGGGTCTAAAATAGGAGAGAATGAGTTAAAGTCGTGTTTATAATGTAAATGGTGTGAAAGCAGGTGACATCATGCTAAATATTCTAACATATCTCAGCGTTACCTTCATTCTTTAACCCTTTCCCTCATATTTATAAACGTGTTTTCACGCATTTGCAAACAGTGAAGACCAATAACAGACGGCTCCTGCTTGCAAATGCATTGAAAGGTGTATTTATGGAGAAAGGGGTTTAATTTCTCTCGAGTCTGAATCTGTATGTCTTCTATCAAAAGTAGGTGTAGAGAAAAGGGCTTTGCTAAATAAATTTATTTGAGGAATGTAAAGTTTTCAAAAAGACTATTTTTTGGAACCGTTTAGATAATGTTGTGAGTCTTATGACTACTTGTGTCCAATTCTGTCGTATATTCTGGCAAAAACAAATGGTGATAAACAAACAAGCGTATACATGTATTAACAGTTTTCAACGTTATGGATAACATTGACGGTTAGTCCATTTGCAAACAGTTTTGATCCAGATGAAACACCGAGTCACTACGCGTCTCATCAGGATCCAATCTGCTTGACACCCAGTCGCTGTTATTCACTCAGTCACTGTTATTTTTTTAAAGCAAATGGAAAATTGGTTATAAAGGAGGACAGTTTTCTCAGACAAAATGTTACTTAGTGTTGAAATAATGAACCCTCTCTGGACCTCTGATTATTGAAAATATTGCCTGATGTATCAAGATTGCATGTTGTGTATCAAGATTGCATGTTGTGTATCAAGATTACATGTTGTGTATCAAGGTTGCATGTTGTGTATCAAGATTACATGTTGTGTATCAAGGTTGCATGTTGTGTATCAAGGTTGCATGTTGTGTATCAAGGTTACATGTTGTGTATCAAGGTTACATGTTGTGTATCAAGGTTACATGTTGTGTATCAAGATTGCATGTTGTGTATCAAGAGTACACGTTGTGTATCAAGATTGCATGTTGTGTATCAAGATTACATGTTGTGTATCAAGGTTGCATGTTGTTTATCAAGTTTGCATGTTGTGTATCAAGATTGCATGTTGTGTATCAAAAAGATTATATAGCCTGTCCAATGTTGGAAGTGGAATGATACAATCTAAAATTCTAGTTAGTTCCTGCATTGACTGTGCAAAGTTCAGAAGAAATAATTCTTTAAATGTGGGGGAACGAGGCACTCAGCATTTGCAAACAGTGTGGACCCATATCAGAGGGCTCCTAGGTGAACCCTCTGATCAGGGTCTGCACTATTTATAATTTAAAAATCCTCTTTCAAAGTTAAGTCATTCATAAGTTAGTAAACCATGCTGGACCATTTCACTTTTAAAATTCAGCACCCAGAATATTAACCCTTACAGTGCGGGACGCGAGTCACTAGTGTCCTTTGCAAACAGTGCAGACTAAACCCAGATGAGAGGGCACCTAGAGGAGCCGTCTCATTAGGGTCCATTTGAAAAGTCAGCGTTGTGAGGTTTAACTCATTACCTCATAGGCTATTTTGAGACCAAACCAATTTGAATAAATCTACCGAAAAAGAGCATTAACTAGAGAAATGGAAACTTTCAGAATATTGTAGTTTGAAACCATTGTGATAAATAGAGTATTTGCTCCTATAGGAGCAAATGCTCTATTTATCACAATGGTTTCACAAAGTGACTTCTACAGAGTCGTCAAAAGTCGTCAATTTGAGGGAATGTGTTAAGACATAATACAAGAAGTAATATGGTTATGTTTTTTTATTCAGTATATAAATATCTCATAAAACAATACATTTTCTCTGTACAGAATTTGTGTCTGTCTGCATATCTTGTGAACAACACTAAGTGGTTCACGTTGAAAATAACAAAAAAACGGTGTGGAATGTATTTACAGTTGTATAAATTCGCTTGCATATGCTCTATGACACAGGAAGGTGCCATCTTCAATGTGTTGCAAATAGGATAGATCAAGACCAGGTATTTGTCTTACAAAAGATCGTACAACTGTGAGTGTCGTTAGTTCAGACATACAACGATCATCGTATGTTAGAAGTTATGATGTCATAATGTTTATGATGTCATTATTTCTTACATAAATGCTCATGAATGGATTAAAGGGTTAACCCTTTCCTTCATATAAACGTGTTTTCACGCATTTGCAAACAGAGTAGACCCAGATCAGACGGCTCCTAGAGGAGCCGTCTGATCAGGGTCTACTCTGTTTGTTAATGGAATTTGAAATATCTTTTTCTTTACTTTCTAAAATGACGGAGGGTTAGACAGCTTGGATCCTGATCAGACATCGAGTTACTCGGCGTCTCATTTGAATCAAAGCTGTTTAAAAGTGTGTGGATATCGGGATAATTATTAGAGAGTATCAAGGGGTGTATATTCTCATTAGATACCGCGTTGAAACACGATATCTGGTTCAGGTCTTCACTATTTCAAAGACTAGTTTCTTACGATGTTGCTCATATATCAAGATCTTCGTATATATATATACAAATAGAATAAGAACAGTAATTATCCTGTATATTAGGTCAGACAAGCTTAGGCAAATAGTTTAGACCAAGACCAACAATTCCTGAAATAGCTGTTCGACCAGGATCTTCACGATTTGCTTCTCCAAAAGTTTTATTTAAAGTAATCAAAACTGCATTGAACTTAAGTACATGTGTACTCCGTTTTACAAACCGACGGAGAGTGGCGAATTTGTCCTAATATACAGGGCAAGTACGATAATACAACGAGAGACATGAAAAATGAATAACGAGACATGAAAAATGATAAGAATAACGAGAGACATAAAAAATGATAGAACAACAAGAGGCACGAAAAATTAATTGAAATAAGTATCATAGTACACTTAAAGTGTATTCCTCTTCTTTTTAAAGTGTAAGTTTGTTTGTTTAATATATAACGATTAGAATTGACCTTTGTTGGTGACAGTGCACTAGTAAAGCGTGACCATGGTAACTGTATGATCAGAATATAATATGATTATTTGCGAAAAATAGAGAAAACCAACATATGCAGCCGTGACAATTTTAATGCGGTGAGTATGAAATTCAACAATAACAGTAAAAGCTGTTTGTGAGCGTTTTTAACTCAGACATTATATGTAGCAGTGTATTAATTAACCTGATAGAAGGCTCATTATGACGTCATTGCAAACATAGAAGATCCTGATCAGACAGTGTCTGTCGGGGCCGTTTGATCAGAGATTGCTCTGTTTGCTTATACATGTATATATATGGAATCATAACAGATCTGCGCATACAGTTTCTGTCTTGGCCAAAACATACTGTGATCATAGACTACGATATTCTATCGGCTAATAAATATTCATAATGTCATTAATTTTTCACGTGAATATTTATCGGGTAAAGTGTTGAATCAATCTTGAATTACTTAAACATGTACATCCAAACTGGATATTGTACGTGCATAACAGGTGGTAGGTCTTTAACCCTTTCCCTCATATTGACGACTTTTGATGACTCTGTAAAAGTCACTTTGTGAAACCATTGTGATAAATAGAGCATTTGATCCTATAGGAGCAAATGCTCTATTTATCACAATGGTTTCAAACTACAAAATTCTAAACATTTTCCTTTTCTCTAGTTAATGATCCTTTTCGGTAGATTTATTCAAAGAGGTTGTATCTAAAAATAGCCTATACGGTAATGGGTTAAACATTAGCATAAACTCTTTACTCCATACACAGTAAAACCTCTCTAATGCGACCACCTAAAAGATGTATAATTCTTGGTGCTAGATGCAGGTGATGGTTAATGCAGGACAAAAGTAATGCAGAAAGCTCCTCTAGGAGCTTTTCTGCATTACTTTTGTCCTGCATTAAGCAACCACCTGCTTATAAAGACACCCATGTTTATTCATTATGTGGCCACATTAGAGGGGTTCTATTGTTCACCTTATATAGGTCTTCAACACACTTTGAGGTAAACCTTAGCATGAACTCTTTACTCCATGTACACCTCATAATACCTTTGCAACATGGCATTGCAAAATGCATCTAATTACTGTTCATGATGTCATTATTTCTTAAATGATAATTCATGGAGTAATGGTAAGATATGAGGAAAGTTATACTAGTTTCAATTTTGACTAGTATCAATGTTTTGTCAGTTCGGCTTTTTGAAGCAGACTGGAATATGGTGCTGGCATGAATCCTGAAAGTGACGTAGACAGCGGTGATGGAAAGCCCGGATGTAAAGCACCAGCCAATGATGATGGAAATGAGGGATGCAGTCCATTTGACAAGGAACAAGATGGAAGACCGCAAGGACAAGACTTAAGTCCAGAGATAGTTTGCACATTCTGCACTGGAGTGGAAGGTAACCCGGAGGCTGGTGAGTTATCGGCCTTGTATCTGTGAGACAAGTCCATAGATGGCGGTGAAGATGATGGAGAGAGTCTGTCGATTGCGGTGGGTGGAGGAATTGGATTAAAATGTCCATGGAATGGGGACAACGTGTCGAATGCAGGTTTTAATGTTGTTTGCGCTGTGAGAGGTGAAAATGCAGACGACGTCGGTGGCTGATAAAGTCCCGGAAGCGGGAGTGGTGGATACGAAACTGTGGCTGGGTTTGGAAGTGCATATGGATACGAAGCGGCGGCGGCTGCGAGGTAGGCATAGATCTGAGGATCTGGAGGAATACCGTATGGCCATGTAACAGCCATTCGCTGGCGCTTGTCTTTCATACGTCGGTTTTGAAACCAAACCTGGAAAAGAAATAGAAAGATAATTAAAGACTGAACAGAAAACAGCAACTGACGAATGTGCCATTATAATAATTCTTGTCTAATGAATATTCCCAGTGTCATTTCTTATATGAACAGCCATGGAGTAACCGGTTAAAGGAACTTTATTAACTAATGGTTTGTTTAATATATACATGTATGATTAGCCACAGTGCTTTAAGTAAAAAGGATCAAAACACAACCATCTCAATGCACAATGTTGAATGATTCTTGTATTTTGTTTGCTTTTTATTTTATTTATGATTATGATTATTCTGCCTCCTACTCCGTTTCATATTTGAACATGATTCACGCTGGTGAAAACAAATCGCTTCCTACACTGTTTGACAAGTTTTGATCTGGAGTCGAGTCTGTGTTTCTGCTTAAGTTATCACAATTTCCGTAATAGAATGCAAAAACAAAATGTTGCTTTCTTAAAACATTTAATTACCTTAATTGTACTCTCAGGCAGGTTGAGCTGTTTGGCCAGTTCGCATCGTTTTGGTCTAGAGACGTAGTTCTCTTTGTTGAACTCCCTCTCTAAAGTGTTGATCTGCTCCTTGGTAAATGCCGTCCGGTAGCGTCTCAGTCCATTGTCCAAATTGGCATTATCTAAAAATAGACACGAGACTAAAATAAGTCCGGGGTATTATAGTTGAGAAATGGACATGAAATAAAAAGTGGACATCAGTCATGAAATGAAATTAAGTATCTTTTTAGTGTTGGATATCAACTCGAAGTTAACAGTCGAGCCATTTATTTCATACTTGCTTCGATTACTTTCACGTTTCAATAAGTATTTATGTTCGCATTGAACGTTTGTGAAAATTGTTTATCGTGTGGAATGAGGCTATTAATAAAGTTTGAAATTAATATCTGCTTCAAAAACTATGAACAAATTGTGTCGTAATTAAGACAATTAGTGTATATATCTCATCCTTAATGAGCGGTTTTATATTTCTGTTAGAAGTCGTTTATTATTCTGTTTTCTATCATAGCCTCCACTGTTGCATAGTTGACAATTATATCTGTCTGTGTCAACATTAATGCAGTGTAGCAGAAAATATCCCATTAATGGAAACTTTTAAAATAAATATTTCACCGTCTTATTTTTCACAGTGTTGGTCTTGTTACTTTTTATGTAATTTGTCATCCAATTAAGTAACAATTACGTAACAAAAGAAAGCGCATGATATGAGACCATTTTCACAAAATCTAAAATGTCATCTTGTAAACCCTTAATATGCATCCAATGTAAACTAGATCCCTGGAGAAAAATAAACAGTTTAGAACCAGCCAAGAAGTTAACTATTTGGGCCAAACTGGGCGAAACATGCTTGTGTTTACGTTACGCCGGTTTAAACTAGGTAACTGGTTGGTGTTACTTTGAAAAGCACAGACATGCATAACATGTGACAGTGGTTTAAAATGCAGACAACATTCTTATTTCTAATTTAAATGGTAAACTGACACAGAAGTCGCATGTTTCATGTCGCTTAAGTAATGGCGCATTAACATGCAGTATAGCTATCCCCCTGAAGAAAATTAAGTGATTAACCCTCACATTGACATAATAAGCGAGCGCCTCACAGAATGATCCCCTAAAACTGGTGGTCGTGCAATAACTCACCGACTTGTTACAATCAAAGTAGATACAAATCACCTGAATTAATAAGTGTGTGTAGATCTAGAGCTAAATGTTAGACACTCAAAGATCTGATACAGTTACAAACATAAAACTGGCTTCCAAACATTCTAGTTAACACCTTTTCGGAAACAATATACTTTAAATGTCCAGAGAATGGTTGTGTGTTATGTCTTAAAGCTAATTGATATATTTTTTTTGCCTTTAGTGCCTATAATGTTTTGTTAATCCACTGGTGCAGTATTAAGTCCAATTATTGTTATAATGTTGTATAATTAATGAGTTCACTAACAGTAAATGGATTTGTTGCACTCAGGTGTAATTCGGTGTTTTTTGTCAGATTAAATACAAAACAATCTGTCCCCGAAATCTGGGATATCCATTGAGAATGGGTGCAAAGGTTGTCTGGCGATTTATTTCAGGGCACTACCCAAATTTGACAGGCTCGTTACCAGTCGTTAGTGTTTAATGAAGCGATAGGATCTAAAGTATTCATATTTTCGTTAACGAGGGGTGTTTAAAATGTATTGTGCAAAAGATGAAATGATCCAGTTACATTATTTTAAGAAATCGACTCGTGATTTTAGACAATTTGAAATACATACCATTTAGACGGTGAAACGGATACTTTTCTCAATTATTAATGTTAGCTTTTATTGACTTGAACTACTAAATAGCACAAAATGTATCTCTTTTATGAGATGATTTATACACTAAAAACTTCCCGGGTGCATAAACTCGGATTATACTTTATGAACCTTCCTTGAGTACTTAAAACCCGTATCAGCTCGTCATTTACAAGTTGATTGATAACCTAGGTGCATGGCTGCAGTGTATTAGCCAATGAATGATAGCCATAAATGAAGATTTCTACACATTTTAAATCACTCTAACCCGTTCCTTATCTAACCTCTACGACCTTCTTACAGTTGAGCGCTCTGCGTAACTAATTTTATTGTTTACAAGTCGCATGTTTTCTAGTGTGCCATTGTTTTCGGGACTTGAGGCACTTAGGGGTAGCATGGCAAGAATTGAACGAGATGCAAGACATATTCCATTTGCAAACGTTTTCCGGTGCTTTATGTAACGGCTATGATTTTAGCCCTTTTCCTCATGAATATTCATGTAAGAAATAATCCCAACATTGACAAATAATTGTTAAAAAAAATTATAACAGCATATGAATACATGAGATGTTGGCAATATAGCAGCAACTGTAGAGTTAGAATTATATAAGTCCACAAGCCTTGATCAGACAGCTCATACAAAAACCGTATGGTATGGTCAGAAACATGTATGTATATGTCTCTGGTATGGTCTACTCTGTTCACAAAGGTGCTAACTAGTCGTCTATATGAGGGAAATGGTTAACTCTTTCCTGATATTTTTTTCAATGAAAGTTTTTAACGTAAAAAAATGAGTTTACAGGCTTGTAAAAAAAATTTTTTTGTGTTTCTATTTTCACTTTAGTTTTAGAATAGATGAGATAGCAAAGTTAATGCTTTGAGTTCCTCATATGCTTCAATATTATATTATAAAACTAGCTTAATGTACAGGGGCCATTTCACTTACTCTTCCTATTTGTTTCTGTTTCTCTCTTTCACATTGTGTCTCTCTCGCTTTTTCTTTCTAAATCACTTTCTACTTAACACAGAAACAGAAAACTATTAAAATTGATTTATTCTATTTTTCTTTTGAAGCTGACAGGCCATTTAGCCACATTGACGTAATAAGGGGTAACTGCAGATGGCGCATAACAAGATGTTCATTTCTTGTCGTGTCCGTTACATAGGAAACTAACACAATTATCAACTGTCCCCGCGGCTAACCGCTGTCATCGCTGTATCAAATGGGCTGCAGGTGCCCGTTATGACATAGTGATGGGGACCCATTTGTCACTTTAGTAGCTGTCCAAATCTTTGTCCATTGTGGTTTAGTTCAGATTCATTAGCCCACGGTAAATACAAGCGTATCCTTTAGAAAGACGAAACTGTTTCTCATCAAAATGCGTCTACGGTTATTATAATCATCGCAGTAATTTTAGTTTTACATGTAGTCCGAACTCTCTAAATCATTCAGCCCCTATACAATACGTTTGGTTTAGTTCAGAGTTCAGTATGGAAATACTACTATATCATCGTAATTAGGGAAGGGATATACCTTGTATATATACATGTATATTATTAACCCTTTATTTGATAAAGACCCATATTTACCCACTTGGTAACAAAGTAGGCCCATAGGCTGCCCCGTTTGCTAATAAGTTAATACATCTCAGTCTATAGTTTCTGCCATTGCACAAAAAAATCCTCTTTTATATGCCATAGTAAATATCCAGCATTACTAATTAATACTTATAGAGTAAAAACTGAGTGAATATTCATGTTAGAAGCAATGACATTTTGAATATTTATAAGTTGAACTTAAATTATGGCATATGAAATGATGACTTTTTGACAGCGACAGAAACTGTGCATACTCCCATACGTAAACAGAGCAGACCCTGATCAGATGACTCCTTTAACTCATTATCTCCTAGGCTATTTTTAGACCCAACCTTATTTAATTAATCTACCGAAAAGGAACATTAACTAGAGAAAAGGAAAATTTTAGAATTTTGTAGTTTGAAACAATTGTGATAAATAGAGCATTTGCTCCTATAGGAGCAAATGCTCTATTTATCACAATGGTTTCACAATGTGATTTTATAGAGGCGCAAAAATACGTCACTAGGGGGTAATGGGTTAACATCATTTTGCAAAGGCATCAAACGACAATTCTATCAGATAAAGGGTTAACTAAACGGATATATTTAATGTTTCATGACACGCATCAATGATAAAAAAAAATCAGTTTTGACACTTCACCCTATGATCTCTAAATTTGCAACAAATCCTTTATATAACGGTCACTACAGGGGTAAAGATGAGGTCTTTAAAAGAAGGTTATCATATGATTCAAAACGACAGTAATGCAGAAATCTCTTTTTAAGCGTCCTGGGCTGTTGTTGTTCTGCATTAAATTACAGTATATATGTATACGTATTTAGGTGGTTTAAACCAATTATCCAATAGAAGCGCCTTTTCACGCCTTGCAAAAAGAGTAGACCCAGATCAGACATCTCATGTACGAACCTCTGATCAGATTATGCTGTTTGCTGATGCAATTATATAGATCTGACTCTACAGATTCTACAAATATCAAAATTTCACATGTGCATTAATTTTTAAAAAATCAGCTAATAGATAGCCGTGATGTCAAATGAATTCTACATGAATACTTAACAGGGAAAGGGTTAATGAAGTTTCAGTGTATATCACAAACAGATCAACCGTAGAATCAGGTACTGTATGACTGTATCTAAAATTAATGAATTGAAACCTATGATGTGGTTAGAGGATAAAACGTATTAAGAGAAAACATATCATACTAAGTAGAGTTCATTGAAGTAGAAAAAGGATAATCAATTAACAGCTTGAAACATGATAAAAGTCAGGACTTTGAAGAAGATATAAGGCCGTGTTTATGAATTAAAATAATATATTTTCCTTTTTTAACTTAAGACCAAAGAGAGATATCAATTGATACTATAGACCATCCTAGGACTGTGTTAGAAGATTAAAGAATCGACTCTCTATAATGAAAGATTCTTTCCTTTTAAGTAGATGATGTCAATTTAAGTCAAACAGCATCAATTGAGTGATTTGAAAGATAACTTTCACTGAAATGGTTACTAATGATAATCGTCCTGGTGAATGAAGATGATGATAATAATAATAATGATAATAATAATAATAATGATGATAATAATAATAATAATAATAATAATACATGTAATAATAATAATAATGAATAATATAAAAATAATAATATGGTTACAAATGATAATTGTTAAACTAAAGTAAATTCAATAATAACTTCTTTATTTCTCCACCAAATCATATGTTGTCATCTCTCTGTTGAATTATCTCGAAGAGACGATTCTAAAGAGTGGTCATAGCCTAGTGTTTGGTGGAGAGATGACCATTGTTTTTGTATTTGAGTACGCACATTTATCTCTTGTTCTGTTTAAATGAGTTGTTTATATTTATCATACACATGAATTGCATGAGTTACAGTTTTGTAAACATGAATTTAGAAAAAAGGCATATGTTTTAACAAACTACCCAATGAATATTCACGTACAACTAATGATTTCAGGAACATTCACTATCTGACTGTTTACAAAAGTGCATGTACTGTGAATGCATTGGAGAACGCTTTTACCGTAGGGCAAACATAAGACACACATCTCTATATTACTTCGTAAGCAATCAGATCAATTCTTAAAATACGTACACATTGTACATGTATATATATATTAGGTAAAGTATAGAATACATTGTACATGTATATATATATTAGATAAAGTATAGAATACATTGTACATGTATATATATATTAGGTAAAGTATAGAATTCAAACAGTTTTTAACTGGTGTAAAGGTTTGCTTTCCAGTAGTTGTAAGTACATTATGAATAACAGGCGTTAATTAAACCAGAAAATCGGAAACAGTACATGTAATATAGGGCAACATTGGTGACTATAATGTTTAATTTTTCAGACAAAATACGTTTTACCGCATGTCTGATTTTGTAATCCAATTTAAATAAATGAAAGTGAAAATAGAAGAACATTGATAAAGTACAAAGTTTGTTTTGTGGTGTTTTTTTTAAAGAAATATGTATCTGTAAAGTTTTCGATTTGACCATTTAGGAAGTTATCATGATCACTCTTCTAAAGTTCGATATGCAGAATGGAATCTGGAGTAGGACTTAATTTTCAGAGGTTATCGATACGATATTTGTAAATAATTGAAATGTGTTTATTCAAACAACTTGAGTGTATATTTACTGATATTTTGTTAGCATATGCTAAATTTTCTGAGAATGATTGCAGCTTTGTGTCAACTTCGCCACGACTATGGTCATGTGAAAAAAGTCGAGTCGTTTTTACACTGTCAGACAACGACAATGTGGGTAACTGTTGGGAATTAGTTCTACTGTAGCCTAAAATATGAGATCAGTAGAAGCCCTCTAAAGTGACCATTTGATAGATAAGCATGACTGTCTTTAAAAGCAGGTGGTTGCTTAAATGCAGCACGAAAGTAATACAGAAAGCTCCTACAGGTGAGTTCCCATATTTTTCGTCCTGCATAACCCACCACCTGTCTCTACGATACAGACTCATACATCGTTTTGGTGGTCACATTAGAGAGGTATATATCTAAAACTATGTATCTTAAAAATCAAAATACCCATGCAATTTTTCAGATATTAATTGTACTTACCAGAACTGTCGTGGCTTGAACTTCTGTAGTACTGCGTCTCTCCAA
The DNA here is from genome assembly GCA_963576725.1 of Azorinus chamasolen. Taxonomy (NCBI): domain Eukaryota; kingdom Metazoa; phylum Mollusca; class Bivalvia; order Cardiida; family Solecurtidae; genus Azorinus; species Azorinus chamasolen. The sequence goes on from OY755248.1 coordinate 74,859,915, forward strand.
ATATTTTCTCTCCGTCGTCGGAATGGTCAGAATCTGTCGGTATGTTCTTTTCTGGGCTAGAATCTTGTTCTGACGCCGTTGAACACGGAGAAGACGGTGAAGTTGGGCAGCTCTGGCGGTCCACGGGCGACGGAACCGTCGGATACTCTGTCGGGAATCCTGGCCGATGGAAAGGTTTGTGCTGTACGACGGGTATGTCCGTCGGCTGTGTAACAGATGGTGAAATCATTTTCCTTGTTACTTTCTCACACACAAGTCTGATCTAGAAATAATAAGTCCAGGCAATTAAAAACGTGCAACACTTGATAAAGTCCTCAACATGCAAAAGTTCGACGAATACTTGGTATTTCCCAGCAGTTGTTCTTAGATATTTAGTTATTCCGAAGAAAGGATAAAAACATTCAACGATGCTTCAACATCAATAACAGTGTTTGCATAGGTGTATAATTTCTACTTCGATTCGCTTTTGTGACAAATGAATTTGTGTGATGACAATCCTCTCGTCTCATTAATAAACCTACCTGCGATTTTACGACCCTCGACTCGCTTTGATGTATAAGCCAATAGGAGAGCTTCGTGGGCGGGACTAGATCAGGCCAATTTTCTGATTGGCTGACCACAATTGAAGGAGAACAACTACTCGATTTATCGAGAGATGCTATCTCCCTAAGTCTCTTTGATGTACGTCTGATGCATTTATCTAGTTAGAAGGTGGGGTTTATGTTTTTACAACATCCGAAGAGAAAATGGTTCGGTCAGTTATCATAAAAGGCGATAATCCTGCAAGCAATAGTACCCTGTTGTGATAACATCTATGATACAAGCTACTTAGCGTTCGTATGTTATTGTACTACTGGCTATAAAATCTGCAATTAGACGCACTAATAAGATAAATTACGCTCAATTAACGGAAGAAGGGTGCTGCATACGGAGATCTATCTCTGGGAACCGACCAGACAATAAACAAGGATAATTTCATAATTTCAATTTCAGACAATATCGTCCCGATGTTGAAGACCGTATGTGATTTACGGATCCTAGTGAAATGCTGGGATTCGTGTCAATAAACTATAGCTGTCGTGTCTCTATCGACCTGGGTCTAGAATTTGCTGTTCGCTCATCAACTAGTTTGTGCTTAGAATGATAGTAGCTTATCGTAATGCTAAATATCAACATCTACTTAACCCTTTCTCTGATGAATATTCATGTAAGAAATAATGACGTCATGAATATTAATAAGATTATTTTCCATAATGGCATATGAACACAGGACATTTTGGCTCAGACAGAAGCTGTAGAATCAGATCTATATTACACCATAAGCAAACAGAATAGACCCTGATCAGACGGCTCCTATAGGAGCCGTCTGATTTGGGTCTACTCTGTTTGCAGATGCGTCAAAATGCGCTTACATTAGGGAAAGAGTTAATCCATTCGTGCCCACTGTCCATTGAAAAGAACATAGGCAAGTGCAGACCAGCTCAGAGGGCTCCCTCAGGAACCCTTCGATCAGGGTCCGCACTGTTTGCTATAAACCAATCGATGTCAATAGCTTATACCAGTAAATGTATTGTTTGATTTGCTCCATTAACATGAAAACATGCATGATCAGGACGGTTTTGTCTTAACCCTTTACTTTTCTGCGCTTTTGCAAACAGAGTAGACCCAGATCAGAGGGTATATATAGGAGCCGTCTGATCAGGGTCTGCTCTGTTTGCTTTTGATACAATATAGATATAATTCTACATTTTCTGCCGTGGCCAAAATTGTTTGTGTCCATGCGCTATTATAACAATTAACCTAATTAATATTCATGATGTCATTATTTAATGCTTGAATATTCAAAGGGTAAAGGGTTTAAAGAGTATGTAAATAGATAGGTTACATTCTACTACTAGGGGTTCATCTGTATTTCGTCCTTATCGAGATAAAAATGGTTTCCATTACCCTTTACTCCATGAATATTCATTTACGTAAAAATCACTTAGCTGCATTTTTATAGTGGCATATGAACACAGAAAGTTTTGGCAATGAACGAAATTGAAGCAGATCTGTATTACTCTGCTATTAACACATTCCCTGATATTGGCGACTGTTGACGACTCTGTAAAAGCCACTTTGTGAAACCATTGTGATAAATAGAGCATTTGCTCCTATAGGAGCAAATGCTCTATTTATCACAATGGTTTCAAACTACATGTACAAAATTCTAAAATTTGCCTTTTCTCTAGTTAATGCTCCTTTTCGGTAGATTATTCAAAGAGGTTGTATCTAAAAATAGCCTATGAGGTAATATGTTAAGTAAGCAGATACTTACCTGACGGCTGCATGCACCGTCTGATCTGGGTCTTTACTGTTTGTAGAGGCGTTAAAATGCGTACCTATGAGGTAATTGGTTAAAATGAAGTCAGATAATTGTATCTTTATATGCATCAGATATGATGATGGGGATATTTCATCATGTGCCCCGACGACACTAAGGTCCAAGAGACGCCCTTACTTCATGAATATTCATGTGAGAAATAATGACATCATGAATATTAATTAGATAATTTGTTATAATAGCTCATGGACACAGGAAATGTTGACCATGGCGAAAACCGTAGAGTCATATCTTCAATACACCATAAGCAAACAGAGCAGACCAATATTAGACGGCTTCTATAGAAGCCGTCTAATATAGGTCTGCACTATTTACAAAGGCATTAAAAGGCGTATCTATGAGGTAAATTGTTAAAACGACGTCAGATGTTATTAACCCTTTCCCTCGTGTAAGCGCATTTTTACGCAGAGTAGACCCATATCAGACGGCTCCTATAGGAGCCGTCTGATCAGGGTCTGCTCTGTTTGCTTATGGATCTGATTCTACAGCTTCTGCCTGAGCCAAAATGGTATGTCTTCATATGCCATTATAAAAAAAACTAATTAATATTCATGATGTCATTATTTCCTACATGAATATGCAACAGGAAAATGGTTAAGCAAGTATTTATAATACTTTAGAAATGATGGTGGGGGTATTTCAGCAGGTGTCCCAACGCCACAAAGGCCCAAGAGTCGCCCTTATGAGCAAGCCCCTTAACATTATATAAGCTCTTATAGACAGAGCACCAATTTTTATAAAGTTTATTTAATTCGCTCATCTCTCTTAGGGTTAGACAGATTACGAGCTATCATATAAATATAAGCTTTTGTTGTATGATCCATTTAAAGGTGAACGGTGCAAAGTTTGTATAACTGTAATAGTTATGGGCGACTTCTAAAGACTTGTGGCTTGTTTTGTGAGGACGAGGGCCCGTTTGAAGTCAAAGGGAGTCTTGTGGGCCCCTACTTGAAGCTCGAGGGTGAGAACAAAGTTCCCTGAGAAGGTCATTAACTTGGGTTATATAGTCGTGGACATTCCTCGAAGGTGTAACATTCAACCATCGACACTTTACGTGCAACAACCTAGAATAGAAGACTTTTATTAACAGTGTAGACTCAGATCAAGTGACTCATTGGTAGCCCTGTGATCAGGTTCTACCCTGTTTGTCATAAAACATTAGGCGAGTATTTTTATATCATTTGTTTAATTAATATTCAGAAAGGGGATGAGTCAGTTTTAATTATTCATCAGGTCAAGGGTTAAGTAATATCATACTTAAGTTTATATCATTAATCTTAAACATGTTGAAAAAAGTTTCGCATTAACTTTTGTAAGCAGTTGTGACAGAGATGTAACGTCATGCGACCCGACATATAAACCACAACACAAACTGTATTACACTCCAAAGGTATTTTTGGGGGAAAAAAAGTTTTTTTATAGCTTTAGAAGTTATGTATACGTGGTTTTCTGTTGGCGATAGTTTTATCAGCGTGCTTAAGGTTGATGAGCCCTAACGTTATGACCAATGATCTTTGATCTTTGCCGACAATGACCACAAGTTTCAGGTAAACTAATTTGGGAAAGATCTGTCAAATACAGTAAAACTTCTCAACAGCGGACATTCTAAAATAGTATAGGTCTGGGCATCAATACTTTTAGAAGTATTGATGCCCAGACCTAGACTATTTTAGAGTGTCCGCTGTGGTGTCTTCTTATGCTGAAAACCATGACCTGTGACACGTTTTACTTACAGCCGATTCGTTAAATAATGACATCATGAATATTAATTAGATTCATTTATATAATTAGCACATGGACACAGAAATGTTTGGCCATGTCGGAAACTACAGACTCATATCTAGATTATTTCTTAACCCTTTCCTCCATAGATACGTCTTTCTACGCCTCTGTAAAAATCACCTACTGAAACCATTGTGATAAATAGAGCATTTGCTCCTTCAGGAGCAAATGCTGTATTTATCACAATGGTTTCAAACTACAAAATTCTAAATTGTTCCTTTTCTCTAGCTAATGCTCCTTTTCGGTAGATATACATGTATTCAAAGAGGTTGTATCTAAAATTAGCCTATGCGGTAATGCCAATGGGTTAAGCAGGATCTGTCTGATCTGGGTCTACTCTGTTTGCAGATGTGTGAAAATGCGCTTACATAAGGGAAAGGGTTAAATGAATATTCATGAAGTAAAGGGTTATGTGACAGCAACAGTGGGTTTCAAATCCACAACCGAAATGACCTTTTTCATCTCACACCATAATAACTGGCTCATTCTTTTGTCCGCAGATTTCAACTAAATTAGCACTCAAGTTGACCAAAGGCCAATTTAACATCTATGTTTCACTTAAAGATCTATCATTTATTCTATGACGTGAGAAGAAAATCTTGCATTTAACAGCAGCGCATTCATTACCTGGTGTTTACAACATGTCTCCCTTAGGGAGAATGACATAAAGTTTGTAATTAGTAAATAAAGACGAATCCCACCTATTGCAAGACAGAAAATCAATGAATACAGTGATAGTCATTTAATTTCATTTGTAAATCCATGATTTTCCTAGTCTAAAGGTTTCTATTTTGCACCTTTCTGTTCGCTAAATCCTTTAATATTATCTATTGGGGATAATACCTTTAGCAGAACTCGTAAGCAAATTAAGCAATCCTTTGAAGCCGCCCGCGGACTACTTTTTATAGCGGAAGAAATACCACTTCCAACAAACGGACTGAAAAGCGCATGCGCTACCCGTCGCGAATTTTATCACCAAATATAGAAGTTGAAAAAGACGGAGAGGTGATGTGAAATGACTTTTGTTCAATGTCAATTTCGCGAAATTGTTTTGTAAATGAGCCATGTTATTTATGAAGACACAGGACATCAGAGAAACTCGTTTTATTTAAAAGCATTTTAACGACTGTATAATAATATACGTATAGGCTGAGAACTGAACAATCACCTTGGACACTTAATCCTTCTAAATCGCCTAATACCGCGTATACCAACGTTTTTATAAAGCTCGTAAAGTGTTCAATAATGAATACATACAGTAGAACCAGTCTTAATCTCATAGGCTATTTTTAGACACAACCTCTTTGAATTAATCTACCGAAAAGGAGCATTAACTAGAGGAAAGGAAAATTTTAGAATTTTGTAGTTTGAAACCATTGTGATAAATAGAGCTTTTGCTCCTATAGGAGCAAATGCTCTATTTATCACAATGGTTTCACATAGTGACTTTTACAGAGTCGTCAAAAGTCGTCAATATGAGGGAAAGGGTACATCAAAAAGAGGTTTAACCCTTTGCTCAATATAAACGTGTTTTCGCGCGTTTGCAAAAAGAGTAGACTCAGATCAGACGACACCTATAGGAATGTGATCAGGGTCCGCTCTGTTTGCTAATTGAATTTGAATGATCTATCTGTTTCTTTACTTTCTAAAATGGCTACAATTTTTCACCTCAAGTATTTCGTTATAACTATTTAGTCAATGAATATTCAGTAGGTATTGAAATTCGGAATAAACATAGAACAGGGAAAGGGTTATCTATGGGTATTTAAGGATGGTGGTAACTTAATGCAGGTCAAAAGTAATACTCCTGTAGGAGCTTTCTGCATTACTTTTGCCCTGCATTAAGTAGCCACCTGCTTTCTTATACTCCTATGCTCAAATAATATAATGACCGCTTCAGTTAACCGGCCACAAAAGAGAAGTCTAATTCTGGAGTTTAAAGGCAGGCGACAGCTCAATGCAGTCCCCGGCAGAGCATTCTGCATTACTTTCATCCTGCATCTAAACACAACCTGTCTGAAAACACCAGAATAAGACATATTTTGAGTGGTCACTGTAGATAAGTTTTACTGTCGTGTTTAAAGTTTTTGCAATATAAGATCCAGATCAGACAGATCGTGTAGGACCTTTCTGATCAGGATTCATGAACTAAATTCTAAGCGACTTACATGAAAAGCATAGATTTGGGAGACACACTGACCATCTATATAATGAATATTCATGCTAGAAATAACGTAATTATGATATACATGTATTAATTACATGATTTGTTATACATACATGTATGATAGCATTTGAACAAGGTTGTTTGTAATGGCAGAAAACTATAGACTCAGATCTACATGTATACTAGTTCATAAGCATATAAAGCAGATCTTGATCAGAAAGGTCCTACACGATCTGTCTGATCTGGATCTTATATTGCAAAAGCTTAACCCTTTCCCTGTTCTGTGTTTATATATTTACAAATTTCAATACCTACTGAATATTAATGGAGAAAAATGAAATATGGAAGATGGAACATTGTAACAATTTTAGAAAGTATAGAAACAGATCTATCAAATTCCATTAGCAAACAGAGCAGACCCTGACCAGACGGCTCCTATAGGAGCCGTCTGACCTGGGTCTTCTCTGTTTGCAGATGCGTGAAAACACATTTATATGAGGGAAAGGGTAAATATAGTTTGTATCATATCAGAGAAATTAATAACTCGGTGTTAAATAATAATCAACCAAGTTTTAAATTTAAGTATCATAATCTGTTTTCGTAGCGTTCTTATTTGAGTGAAAAAGACAATTTTAAATAATACATTATGTTTGCTTATAGGAATAATACAGATTATTCTAAGTTTCAGTCGTGGCCAAAAAAGCTCTTGTTCTTGTACCATTATATAAATCTAGTTAATTAATATTCATAAATTTATTATTCCTGATACGAATATTGATTAGGTAAAAGGTTAACCCTTCCCCTGTTTATTAAGGTTAACCCTTTCCCTGTTTATAAAGGTTAAGCCTTTCCCTGTTTATTAAGGTTAACCCTTTCCCTGTTTATTAAGGTTAACCCTATCCCTGTTTATTAAGGTTAACCCTTTCCCTGTTTTTCCGAATTTCAATACCTACCTAATATTCATAAAAAAACTAGTTATAATGAAGTATGGAAGGTGGAGCATTGCAGCCATTTTAGAAAGTAAAGAGACAGAACTATCAAATTCCATTAACAAACACGGTAGACCCTGATCAGACGGCTCCTATAGGAGTCGTCTGATCTGGGTCTACTCTGTTTGCAGATGCGTGAAAACGCGTTTAAATGAGGGAATGGGTTAAAGAACGACTCATGTTGATCAGAAATACAACTTGACCAGAAATGCACGCAGGACAGAAATGTACGACTAGCAGAGATTATATACGCCAAAAGACAATGAATGGATTTAACAAAGAGTTTAACAAAAGTTTATCAAAGTGAGCTACGTAATTGTACATAATTTCTTTTGTCTGTAATGTTACAAAATGAAAGGAGAAAAGGAAATAAGACTGGGAAAATTCTGAACATGATCAAACAGCGGCAAGATGAAAGGAGAAAATGATCTTAGGACAGGTACTAATACTCAATAATTAGTATTGTGTATATTTTACGACATAACGCCAAATTACACGTCTTAACAAAAGACAATCTTAACGTTTCCACAGATAACACGCTTGATAACGGGTCATATTGAATGAGATATGTGTGGATACATCTGAGCAAGGGTAATATAAAACTTATAACACCGATTGTGATAATAAGCGTATTATACCCCTCGGGGTACAGTATTAGTTAGACGTGTTATTTGTACTGTTGTTTCTGGGTAAAACTATTTTGTCGTAAGTCAGAAGTTTTCAAATTCACTCAACCATTTCCCTCATATAAACGCCCTTTCACGCATTGACAAACAGAGTATACCCAGATCACACGGCTCCTAAAGGAGCCGTCTGATCAGGGTTTGCTCTGTTTGCTTTAGACATGACATGTATCTAGATCTGATTCTACAGTTTTTGTCAAACCAAAAACTTTCATTGTAAGGTATACGTTTTAAAAATCCAGCTTATAAAATTAATATCCATGATGTCATTATTTTTTACATGAATATTGAACAGAGAAAGGGTTAATTTGCATTGATTTAGTACATACTACCCACGTCATCCCATGTGTTCGGACACCCAATGTCACCTCTTCAAGGGGTTCGAACGCTGGTTGATCTTTTTTCTTTGTTTTTGAGAAACAAAACAGTACAGAAAATGGGTGTGTGATGGTACAGAAGAACATTACGCCATCACACCTTACATATTTTTTTTATTTAACATTTCCCATAATAAATTTAACATTCATCAAATAATGGGATTTCGATTATGAACCAGGACCCGATACGATATTCATAAAGCTCCTAAGGAGAAACTTTCTTGGTGTCTTGAATAGTCCTTAATCTTATAAAATCAATACAAGTACATGTTATAATATTTAAAAGGAATAAAGCTTTATATAAAATTTATACTTAGTGAATTAAAAATTAACTCTTACAGTTTTGTGATAGATGTAGATAATAAATTTCTCCTTAAGTTGCTCAAAGATTAAAATGTTCTTAAGAATGTCTATGAATATGGACCTAGATCTATACAAATAACATGAAGACTAATCTGTAATAATGTAATCCAACAAATATGGTCCAAGGGACGCAACCATGTACGAATTAATTTTTCACGCTAATTGCAGTGTAAGAGAGATAACTCGTATTAAGAATGTTATTTGATAACTTATAATTTTCGCTTATGTATTATTTTCCGTATTGTCTCTTTCAGGCAACTCAAGATAATAAAGTAAATCAGATATTATTCCGACGTAATTATGCCCATAAAGACTTTCTGTATATCGGCCATGTAATTTTCCACCTGGGACTCGGGTATTCTGTACTTATATTAGACCTTATCCAGCTGACCGCCACCTGACTTGATTTGCAAACAGCTTGGATACAGATGAGACGCCGAGTAACTCGGCATCTCATCAGGATCCAAGCTGTTTGACACTCGGTCAATGGTTTCTCAAATCTTGATCGAACTGGAAGTAGACAAAATCGCACCAGATCAGACGTTCAGCGGACATTGTTTGTTTCACAGCGGGGCTAAGAACTAATGTCTCAATTGATTCCGGTGAATAATTCAACAAAACAATTACAATGGGCTGCATTATTAATGAAGGACTGATGATCTAATAATGATACAATAATTGTCCCATTTATTACAAGAGAACCGCATAATTGATACTTAGCCCGTACTAAGCATTGGTAAAAATAAAGTCTGCTTGAATTTGGATTTATCCAATTTCTGCCAGTTTCGATTCGATTAAACTTTTAAGAAACTCTTTATCGAGTGTCAAACAGCTTAGATTTTGATAAGGTGCCAAGCTACTCGGCGTATGATCTGGAAACAAGCTGTTTGTACATGCGAGTTATGTCGTGGATAACGGGATAAAGGTTCAATTAACAGTCTGATGAATATAATTAGAGTATGGAAGAAAATATCATTGGCTTAACCATATTACCTGTTCAGTATTCATGTTAGAAATAATTGACATCATGAATATTTATAAGCTGACGTTTTATAATGGAGCATGAACACATGAATTTTTTACCTTGACAGAAACTGTCAAATCTATATAATGTTATAGGCGAACAGAGCAGAACCTGATCAGACGGCTCCTACAGGAGCCTTCTGATCTGGGTCTACTATGTTTGCAAATGCGTGATAAGAAGTTTATATGAAGAAAAGGGTTAGCCTTTTGAACAACAACTCAATCTAATAATATATTTCTTTCAATGTCTTTTCAAATGGTTTAGCTACTGATCAGACGCCGAAATTCTCATTTGGATCAAAACTGTTAGTAAAAAATGTAAGATTAACTCTCAAATTCACCCATTATGTACACGGACGTGTCATTTATTGATTAGACGTATAATGGGAAATTTACATGTAGTTTTAATGAACAATGTAGACAAGGCGTGTAATGTAGAATATAGTGATCTTTCAAAGCTGGAGAAATGGAAAATAGAAACAAAATTAGAGGTACATTTGTATTAAGATACTAAGAAACGACGGAAACAGAAACACAGAGAGAGAGAGAGAGAGAGAGAGAGAGAGAGAGAGAGAGAGAGAGAGAGAGAGATAGAGAGAGAGACAGAGAGAGAGGTAGACAGACAGAGAGACATACAGACATATAGAGAGACAGAAGGACAGAGAGAGAGAGAGAGAATGGGGAGAGAGAGTGGACATAAAAATGGAGAGCAGTGGAGAGGAGATATGTAGATATACAGACAGAGACAGCGACAAACATATATGCAGACAGAGAAACAGATAGATAGAAAGAAAAAAGATAGAGAGACAGATATAAATACAGCCAGAAACAGACACAAGCAGAACACGAGAGAGAGAGATAGAGAAAGTGACAGAGAAAAACTTAGGGGCAAACAGACAAAGGCAGATATAGAGAATGAAATCGAGATCTATATAAAGGGAGATAAATTGGTCATTAGAATATGAGAAGATAAAAGAAGACAGACTAAGGGAAATGCACTATAAAAAGTGCATTGTTTACACGATTCTCTTATCACCGAGAGAAAAGTATCGTCTACTAAAAGAGTTACCTGCTTGATTTATAATCTTTTCAAATTTCTGACAGTCTTCATGTAAGAAATAATGACGTCGTGAATATAAATAAGATTATTTTTTATAATGGCATATGAACACATGGCATTTTGGCTCAAACAGAGGCTGTAGAATCAGATCTATATAATGTTATAAGCGAACAGAGCAGAACCTGGTCAGACGGCTCCTACAGGAGCCGTCTTATCTGGGTCTACTATGTTTGCAAATGCGTGAGAAGACGTTTAAATATGAATGAAACAGTTAACGTTTTGAACAACAACTAAATCTAATATATATCTTTCAATGTCTTTTCAAAATACAACAAAACTGTCAAATGGTCTAGCTCCTGATCAGACAAAACCCTCTTCAATTTCTGACAGCCTGTCTTAACCCTTCGCTTGCTGAATTTTAAAATACATTTCTCCTTCTGTACCCATACCCTGTTGTATAATTACATATATCTTCACTGTGTACAAGTATTTCGCTGTGTAATCACTGCTTTGGAGTGCGCTGGTTGCTCGATCAAATTGTAAATAGTGCAGACCCTGATGAGACAGCTCCTGCAGGAGCTGTCTCATCTGGGTCTTCACTATTTACAGGTAGGTATATTGACGCGATTAGCAAGCGAAGGGTTAAGTAGCCTTTAAAAGGAAGAATATTTTTGGATCTGTCTGGCAGGCAGTAGCTCTTAAACATGATCATACATACGCCTTTTAACGCTCTTGCAATCAGAGTAGACCTAGATTAACCTATTTCCCTCATATTGACGACTTTTGACTACTCTGTTAAAGTCACTTTGTGAAACCATTGTGATAAATAGAGCATTTGCTCCTATAGGAGCAAATGCTCTATTTATCACAATGGTTTCAAACTACAAAATTCTAAAATTTTCCTTTTCTCTAGTTAATGCTCCTTTTCGGTAGATTTATCCAAAGAGGCTGTATCTAAAAATAGCCTATGGAGTAATGGATTAAACAACTCCTGTAGCAACTGTTTGATCAGCACCTGCACTATTTGTTTAATATGGACTAGTACAGATCTGAATCTACAGGTTTTTCTAGGACCAAGATGGCACGTGTCCACAATCCATTATAACAATATTGTAGAATTCTAAAGAGGCCATTAAAACGAGGTATAATTATGGGTATGTAAGGCAGGTAGTAGCTTAATGCAGTCTGTAAGACAGGCGGTAGTTTAATGCAGGTTAAAAGTACACATGTAATGCAACAAGCTCCTATAGGAGCTTTCTGTATAACCTTTTGCCTCGCATTAAACAACCACCTGCTTTTTAAGACTCCTATGTTCAATAAATGACTGTCCCCTTAAACACATTCCCTTATATTGACGACTTTTGAAGACTCTGATAACTCTGTAAAAGTTACTTTGTGAAACCATTGTGATAAATAGAGCATTTGCTCCTATAGGAGCAAATGCTCTATTTATCACAATGGTTTCAAACTACAAAATTCTAAAAAAAATAATCCTTTTCTCTAGTTAATGCTCCTTTCAAAGAGATTGCATCTAAAATAGCCTATGAGGTAATGGGTCTAAAAATAGCATATGACGTAATGGCTTAAGACAGGTTCTACTGTAACATAATGTATTTTTTCTTACATGAATATTCACGAAGCAAATGGCTGAAATGATTACTACAATTAAACTTGAGGTCCAGAGAAGCAGAATGTTGCCGAACGCAGTGATTTGTACACGTATACAATATATAGAGATTATTTTGGAACAGTTAGATTGCATTCGGCCTGGGTCAACGAAAATAAATACCATCAGACCTTCACTTAAAAATCCCACCGATGTACGCTGTTGCAAGCAGAGTAGACCCAAACCAGACAGCTCCTGTAGGAACTGCCTCGTTATAGTCTACCCTGTATGCTTAAGTAATAATACAATTTTTTGTTCATAATGACATTACCCCTTTTCTGCCATTAATGGTTAACGTTAATGGTTAACCAAGTAGATTAGACGACCCCTGTATGGTCTGTATGATCCCTATCTGGACTGTATGGACTGTATGGCCACTGTATGAACTTATGTCCCCTGTATGCCCCTATCTGGACTGTATGCCCCATGTATGGTCTGTATGACCCATATCTGGACTGTATGGCCCCTGTATGGACTGTATGCCCCATGTATGGACTGTATGGCCCCTGTATGACCCCTGTATGGACTGTATGACTCATGTATGGACTGTATGCCCCTGTATGGACTGTATGCCCCTGTCTGGACTGTACGGCCCCTGTATGAACTATATGCCCCCGTATGAACTGTAAGACCCCTGCCTGGACTGTATGCCCCATATATGGACTGTATGACCTATGTATGGACTGTATGACCTCTGTATGGACTGTATGACCCCTGTATGGAATGTATGATCCCTGTATGGAATGTATGACCCCTGTATGGACTTATGTCCCCTGTATGGACTGTATGCCCCTATCTGGACTGTATGCTCCATGTATGGACTGTATGGCCCCTGTATGGAATGTATGACCCCTGTATAGACTGTATGGCCCCTGTATGGACTTATGTCCCCTGTATGGACTGTATGCCCCTATCTGGACTATATGCCCCATGTATGGTCTGTATGACCCGTGTATGGACTGTATGGCCCCGTGTATGGACTGTATGCCCCATGTATAGACTGCATGCCCCCTGTATGGACTGTATGACCCCTGTCTAGATTGTATGCCCCCTGTATGGACTGTATGCCCCATTATGGACTGTATGCCCCTGTCTGGACTGTACGGCCCCTGTATGAACTATATGCCCCCGTATGAACTGTAAGACCCCTGCCTGGACTGTATGCCCCATATATGGACTGTATGACCTATGTATGGACTGTATGACCTCTGTATGGACTGTATGACCCCTGTATGGAATGTATGATCCCTGTATGGAATGTATGACCCCTGTATGGACTTATGTCCCCTGTATGGACTGTATGCCCCTATCTGGACTGTATGCTCCATGTATGGATTGTATGGCCCCTGTATGGAATGTATGACCCCTGTATGGACTGTATGGCCGCTGTATGGACTTATGTCCCCTGTATGGACTGTATGCCCCTATCTGGACTATATGCCCCATGTATGGTCTGTATGACCCGTGTATGGACTGTATGGCCCCGTGTATGGACTGTATGCCCCATGTATAGACTGCATGCCCCCTGTATGGACTGTATGACCCCTGTCTAGATTGTATGCCCCCTGTATGGACTGTATGTCCCCTGTATGGACTGTATGCCCCCCTGCATGGACTGTATGTCCCTGTCTGGACTGTATGGACTGTATGCCCCATGTATGGACTGTATGCCTCATGTATGGACTGTATGCCCCGTGTATGGACTGTTTGACCCATATCTAGATTGTATGACACCTGTATGGACTGTATGCCGCATGGATGGACTGTATGCCCCATGTATGGACTGTATGCCCCGTGTATGGACTGTATGACCCCTGTATGGACTGTATGTCCCATGTATGGACTGTATGCCCCCTGTATGGACTGTATGTCCCCTGTCTAGATTGTATGACCCCTGTATGGACCTTATGCCCATGTATGGACTGTATGCCCCTTTATGGACTGTATGACCCCTGTCTAGACTGTATGACCTCTGTATGGACTGTATGTCCCATGTATGGACTGTATGCCCCCTGTATGGACTGTATGCCCCATGTATGGACTGTATGACCCCTGTCTAGATTGTATGACCCCTGTATGGACTGTATGCCCCATGTATGGACTTTATGCCCCATGTATGGACTGTATACCCCTTGTATGGACTGTATGACCCATGTATGGACTGTATGTCCCCTGTATGGACTGTATGCCCCTGTCTGGACTTATGGCCCCTGTATGAACTATATGCCCCCGTATGGACTGTAAGACCCCTGTCTGGACAGTGTGCCTCATATATGGACTGTATGACCTCTGTATGGACTGTATGACCCCTGTATGGAATGTATGAGCCCTGTATGGACTTATGACCCCTGTATGGACTTATGACCCCTGTATGGACTGGTCAGGTTCTGCTCTGTTTGCGTATAGACATTACATTACACATAGTTAATACACGTAGTTAAACGTTCCTGTGTTAATATGTCATGTTAAAATAAATCTAGTTAATAAATATTCATGACGCCATTATTTCTTACACGAATGTTAATGGAGCAAAAGATTATAAAACTAAAGCTATTTAACATCCGTTAAGTCATTATAACGTATACGAATATGTTAGGTAAGTGTTAACCCATAACCTCATAGGCTATTTTTAGATACAATCTCTTCGAAAATATCTACCGAAAAGGAGCATTAACTAGAGAAAAGGAAACTTTTAGAATTTTGTAGTTTGAAACAATTTTGATAAATAGAGTATTTGCTCCTATAGGAGCAAATGCTCTATTTATCACAATGGGTTTCACAACGTGACTTTTACTGAGTCGTCAACAGTCGTCAATATGAGGGAATGGGACTCTTTTTGAAGGCAAAGGTGTACTGACATAGTCAATTTTTTTATGTTCGGACAAACCCCATATTTTTGCTGCTAAGACCTATTAAGAATCATAGAATCGCTAAGAATATTGTTTTTTTTACCTAAATACCCCACTCGGGTGAAAGAAAAATGAAAGAAAACAAAGAAACTTGAAACAGACAACACTTTATGTAGACGTAAAGTACCCAGAGCTGAAACTTTTAACAATTATTACCAAAACAATACATCTATAACTGAACACCTTAACTCATGAATTCATGTAAGAAATAATGACTTTATTTTCTTGAGTTTTATAGTAGGATAATGCATACATGCATTTTTTGGGTAAGATAAATACTAACAGTTCACCAGTAAACAGAACAGACCCTGATCAGACAATGCATTCACCGTACACTGTAAAGGCATTTAGAGACATATAGTAGAAATTGTCTTAAGCGGCCATCAAAAAGAGATCTAATTATGGGTCGGTAAGGCAGGTGGTAGCTTAATGCAGGATAAAAGTAATACAGAAAGCTCCTATAGGAGCTTTCTGTATTACTTTTGCCCTGCATTAAGCATCCACCTGTTTTTTAAAATTCATGTTCAGTAAATAAATGGCCACTCAAGACAGGTATTTATAAAGTAAAATCATATATATAAGATCATATAGCAAACAAGGCACTTTATTAATTAACCCTTTCACCTGTTCAATATTCATGTAAGAAATAATGACATCTTGAATATTTATAAGCTGATAATTTTTATAATGTAACTCCTCAATGAAATTTTTTAATTTGACAAAAAAAACTGTAAAATCAGATTTAAACCAAGCCAAAAGCAAACAGCAGACTCTGATCAGATGACTCAAATATGAGCTGTCTGATCTGGGTCTACTCTGTTTGCAAATGAGTGGAAACACGTTTATATGAGAGAAAGGGTTAATGTTGAAGTCACACAAGTTACATGACGTAACAATCAATTTATAAAGAATTTTTTATAAACCTTCGATCGTGACAACGGAATGGATTTGTAAAAAAATCCGTCCACCTGTCCGTCTGACTGTCTGACTGACAGAGTATATTTGTACAGAATTTCTATTTTACACCAGACCGATCAACACTTACATTTAACTATTTCATATTTCCGCATTTATGCTCCTTTTCTGTCTTATAAATATTTACTCTTCTTTCTCCATACATATGTATGATACACGTATTAGTCATTCTGGCATGCGAATCAACCAAAACAAAACAACCCCATACTTACTTTGCCACGGTGTTTCAACACAACAATTCCCCGTGCACACATGCAAACTTTGTCGTCCCATAAAAAGAAGTCCCCACAACAATAAGCTGTTGTTGTGTACCCGGATGACGGATGCAACTTCCGGTGCTCAAAGCTACATAAAACACCTGCATACTCGAGTTTCCTATCAGAGTTTGGTCGTGTTTTGTTATTACATAAATTTTCAAGAGCGAATGATGTCTTGCCAACCTGCCGAGTAGTACAATTCCCCCACTAATCTAGACGTGTTTATCGTTTAATGATCATGTTTGCGGGTAAAAATTCTTAAAAGTGTTTAAAACTACCCATGTTTTACACGTTGGGAGTAAAATTTACAAAGTTTGCGAATAAATAGATACAAGATCATAGGCACAAGTGCCCTGTTTAGACATGTGATCACATTTTGATCCTTTGATGTAACAGCAGGATTGAAAAACATAATGTCAGATCATGGAGAAGATTTGGACGGCGTGAAAATCACACGTGCGTGAGTTTCAGTGTTTGTCATCCGTTTGGGATGTTCCGGGTGACAAAGTGACGCAGGGTAATGTCGACTAGCTCTCTCGCCGCTTAAAGAGGAAGTCCCTACAATGATCGCATATTTTCAATAATATCATAAAACTTGGTATTTGTTATGCTCTATCATTATTATGAAGGTTCCTAATTTGAACTTATATCGAAAAATGCCCCTGTGATACAAATAAACCGATTTATCAATACTGATATTTTTTGTTCTACAACACAATATTATCGGCCTTTTCCGTTAACTTCTTCCGCGTTTTGCCGATGATCACCCGATCCCTCCATTTTTTACGTTATAGCTTTCTCGGAAGTGGTCGGAGAATCGCGAATAGGGCGAACAGTTACGAAACTAAAACCCAACCCGAATAAAACCCTAACATCGGGGAGTAAAACCGGGATCGGCGATATTAAACATTTGGATGTTTTGTCATTATAAACGGTAATTGGATGGGGCTTTTTACGATATACTACTTTTCAGCATATAAACACATAAATTTTGTATATTTCAAGTGTTTATGAAACGCGTCAAATGTAGGGACATCCCCTTTAACCCTTTCACTGTTGCATATTGCTGTAAGAAATAATTACACTATGAATATCTATTAGCTGATTTTTTTATGATAGTATATGTACGCAGGATTTATTGGTATTTGTAGAAACTGAAGAATCCGTAAGCAAACAGAGCAGACCCTGATCAAACTGTTCCTACAGGAGCCGTCTGATCTGAGTCTATCCTATTTGCAAAGACGTGAAAAGGAGTTTATATGAATGAAAGGGTTAAGTCACCGGAAATCGACTCAAAGGATTTGTCGCAATATGTATTTGCAAACAGCTTAGATCCAGATCAGACGCCGAGTCACACAACCTCTCGTGAGGATACAAGGTTTTTGACATTACAGTAAAACCCAGGGTTACAGATAAGGTTTTGATGCAATTGGGTATTTACTCCTTGTTTTTTTACAGAATTGGGTATTTGCAATTTTTATTGGGTATTGGCAATTTTCGTAATTGGGTATTATTCATATTCTCATTAGGTGTTCTTATTTCTTTTGCTTTTTGCTATATTTATTTGCTTTGTGTTACTCATTGTTTTGAAAAACAATTGCTTTTTCCACAATTTTAATTGGGTAAATACTCCAATACTCCCCTTATCTGTAACCCTGAAAACCTCTCTATAACGGCCACTAAATTGTGTTAATTAGTTGGTATTTAGGAAAGGTGGCTGCCTAAAGCAAGGTGAAAGTAAAACAGAACGCTCCTATAGGAGCGTTCTGTTTTACTTTCACCTTGCTTTAAGCAACCACCTGCCTTTGACATAACATATTTGATGTAATTTAGTGGCCGTTATAGAGAGGTTTTACTGTACTTCTTACATGTATATGTATGTGGTAATAGGTTAAAGCGCTTGAATAGTTCATTGTATAAATGTAAGAAATTTGATTTAAATAAAAACACTGCTCAATTATTTTAGGCGTCCATTGGTTCTGTTTTAGGATATGCATATATGCACTTTGGTGTTGTACTAGATCCAACGAAATCGAAAGGATACATTTATTTATTTATTTTTGTGTGTAGATTAACCCTTTCCCTCATATAAACGTGTGTTCACGCATTTGCAAACAGTAGACCCAGATCAGACGGCTCCTATAGGAGCCGTCTGATCAGGATCTTCTTTGTTTGCTCATGGGATTTGATGGATCGGTTTCTTCACTTTATAAAATGGCTACAATGTTCCACCTCCCATATTTCATTATAACTACATGTATTTTGTTCATGAATATTCAGGGGGTTAATTTGAATAACTTTAGAACAGGGAAGGGGTTATTGCATTGCATGTAAAAACGAAAAAACCCGCCTTGATCAGCAGCTGTTTACGACGAACTTGGATAATTCCCATTATATGTATCCCGTTATATACGATAAATTAACCCTTTCTCTGATGAATATTCATGTAGGAAATAATGACGTCATGAATATTAATAAGATTATTTTTTTATAATGACATATGAACACAGGACATTTTGACTCAAGCAAAAGCTGTAGAAACAGATCTATATTACACCATAAGCAAACAGAGCAGACCCTGATTAGACGGCTCCTATTTAACAAACTATTTGATGTAATTTAGTGGCCGTTATAGAGAGGTTTTACTGTACTACTACTACTGTCAGTAACAGTGATGAATTACGTGTAGTATTTTGTCGAATGTTTGTTGTAACTCTGTGTGATTATCAATTTATCAGCCCAGGTTATCTTTCACCGATTTGAGTCAATGTAGGCAACCCTTTCGACGTGCCTTATTAAGAGAAACAGCCAAGATACCAGTTACATATTATTCTTAAATGCCTGTACCTTTCTCAGAATAATGAATTTAAAATGGAAGGCCAAGATACAATGTTTTTGTCCATTGTTTAATATCAATATTATGAAGTTCAACTTATTATATTTTGACTCAGTGATCCTAAATCAACCATTTCCCCCTTTATCCTGCTACTTAAAAAGACAAATGCTTGTTAACCTTTGCAAACAGTTGTGACGTGTACCATCAGGATCCAAACTGTTTGACACACTGATTATGCTATTATTTGAACAAACTTGGAGAAAAAATTATTTTAATCCTTTTAAAGCTCTAATCATGCCTTTCTACGCATTTGCAAAAAGAGTAGACCCTACCCGGATGTGCTCTGTTTGCTTATGAAATTATAGAGATCTGATTCTTTAGTTTCTGCTGTAGCAATTATTTCATGTGTTAATATGCCATTTCAAAAAACAATCTAATTAGTACAATGAACCCTCTTTATACCGGCATTCGTTACAATGACACTCTAGGTATACCGGCAGTATGCATTGAAACAAAAGTACCGTTAAGTCTTTGAAACAACCATTGAATAAATAGGCGCAATGCCAATAAGGCAGGTGATCGCTTAATGCAGAATACAAAAAGTTCAAAAAGCTCCCAAAGGGAGCTTTTTGCACTTCTTGTGTTCTGCATTAAGCGCCCACCTGCTGGCCAATTGGTCCCTTTCATATCTAAACTCGTTATAACGACAAACTCGTTATACCAGCAAAATATCTGGAAACAAACACCTCCGTTGTAATGAGAGATCACTGTAATATTCTCGATGTCAACATTTCATACATAAATATGATGTCACCATTTCATACATAAATATGATGTCACCATTTCATACATAAATATGATGTCACCATTTCATACATAAATATGATGTCACCATTTCATACATAAATATGCATGGAGTAAAGAGTTAAGAAAGTGGACAGTATTTTCTGCTGATGACAATTTACTGCTATGGACTAATTTTTGATAACCTTTACAAACAGTTTTGGTCAAGACGAGACGGTGATCGTCTAATCAGAGTCCAAACTATGCGTTACTATGGTAACGTTTTCTAGTGAAAAAAATTCAAATAAATTGCAATAATTAATTACAAGGTAACAATAAACTTTTCAAACGGCAAGACGAGGCGATGAAAAGGTTAACCATTTGAATGTGGAAACGGGTGTATTGGCATTTGCAAACAGTGTATACCCAGATCAGAGGGTTAGGCACCCTGTGATCACAGTCTGCAATGTTTCCACTCAAAATCATCTCGCATTGGTAGTTTGATACCTTCTTATACTGAATGGACTTTACCATTAAACCGGATGGGTTATTCCATTTGTAAATTTCAACACTGAAAGGGTTTAACCCTTACAACGCTGAGTTTTCAAATGGACTATTCCAAAATTCAAACAGGTCAAGCTGATGGTGGTTGTTTTATGGATTTATTTTAAAGAAATGTGAAACATGACAAACAGTGCAGACCCAGATGAGAGGGCTCCTCTAGGAGCCCTCTCATCTGGGTCTACAATGTTTGCAAAGGACAGTGACTCGTGTCCCGCACTGTGAGGGCCAATAACATAAAAGGTCACGTTACTCACGAGAGCCGTGTTATCAGAATCGTTGATAACACGACATACTTTAGTCAGCGGAGAATGGCTGTTTTAAATAATTTATCTGTTTGTATAAATATGTAATGTATGTTTTATGTTTTGTTGCTATACGTCAAAGAATATAATCTTAAACCATTTTAGACAATTAAAGTTGCTTAGAATTCCGATGACCGACTGATGTTATTCTGCTGCTTCTTTTCTTACAATACTGAAACTAAAGGACGGACCAAAGAGTTGTGAAATGGTTAAAGTGCGATAGAATCCCTCTATAGCGATCACTTAAATAAACAGAACTTTGTGTTATTATAAGCAGACGATAGCTTAATGTAGGATGAAAGTAATGCAGAAAGCTCCAGTATGAACTTTCTGCATTACTTTCATCCTGAGTTAAGCTTCCATTAGACTTTTAAGACTCAATCTTAATCATCAATCATGCGGTCGGTATAGAGATGGTTTTGTGTATAAAGCTGAAACAGAGAATCTATACCATTACATTTTTAAGAAGGTGTATACATATAAAGATGATACGATCTAATATAGGACGAATCCTTCTCTTATGTGGCTTATTGGTTTCTGTGAGTTCATTGTCTATTGCAGGTATGTGGAATTTTTGTGTTGATTTATCTTTATTATTGGTTATTTTGTGGGCATGTATTTCATACATGTATTATATCTGAACGATTATTATTGGTAATTTTGTGCGGACATAACACTGTTGATTATACAGATTTAGTACACCTAGTGTAACTTTTACTTGCTATGGAAGCATATTTACGTATTAGCAGACAGAGGGGTCTGTGTGTGTGTCTGTGTGTGTGTTGGTGGGGGGGGGGGGGTTAGATCAGATAGCCGCAGGAACTGTCTGACTAGAGTATACTCTGTGTACTTGTGAAATAATCCAGGCCTGATTCTCCACCTTCAGCTTTCTTTGTTCATATGTTACTAATACATATTCATAAAGGTATTACATGTATATCTGGCTTGCATATTAATAAGGTAGAACTGGTATAAAACGTCCAGTTAATGTCTGGCTATGATGACCTTTAATCTGTTTGTAAGGGCTGCCACAAAGTTGAAAGTAGCTTATTAAAGATTAAATGTAGGATGATCAATCCATTGAATCTTACTGACGAAATTGCAAACAGTGTAGATCTCGTCAGGATTGGAACTGTTGACACTCTGATCACGTACCTTTAAATAAATTGAAAAAACAATACATTTAGAAATAAAGGTAGTCAATGACTTTTGTACATGAACTATTGCCAGACTGAATGGGTTAATACAGAGAACAGTAACACGGAAAGCAACGCAAAATGTAATAAACTTTGAAACAGGAATCATTCATTCCATACTCAGCTATATTAGCGACTTTCAAAGAGAAATAGATATACAAGTATATACAAGGGAGAGAAGAAGAAAGTGTGGGGGGGGGGGGGGGGGGGGTAGAGGTCGAGTGAAAAATAGAAGAATTCATTATTATTGTAAGGGTTAACTCATTCTCTCCCAGGCTATTTTTAGACCCAACCTCTTTGAATAAATCTACCGAAAAGGAGAATTAACTATAGTTTTAGAATTGTGTAGTCTTGAAACCATTGTGATAAATAGAGCATTTGCTCCTATGGAGCAAATGCTGTATTTATCACAATTGTTTCAAAATGTGAATTTTATAGAGGCGCAAAAATGCGTTACTAAGGAGTAATGTGTTAAGTATATGGTTCGAGAAGGAAAGTTATATTTTATTAGAAAGGTTTAGCAGTTACTTTGATCTGTTTCTTAAATTGTAGGAGTATTTATAAATTATATGCTTAAAAAATACCTGTAAACCATAGGGTTAATTCATTTGTTATTTTAGACTATTAATAGCAATCATAATGATTATTCTGTACATGTATATGCAAATTGATGAAATCTATGTACATGTAGTGCCTCATATAAATACTGATAATAGATCAACCCCCTTACCGTTGCAATAAAGCAGCATGTTCTTTGATGTAGGACAAAATAGTTCTAGTGAGAGGAAGTACAATCTATCCAGGAGGTAACTCCAGCAGAGGAACAAATATTCACAGCGAAATTGTCTCCCTTTTGGATTTTGGGTTTGGAATGAATTGCCATTGTTTGTGAGATTTAGTTGATGTTATATTGCATTTCTGTAGTTAATCATTATTTCGATGTTTAATTAAGCCGACAGTGACGTCATAGAGGTACAAACCAAACATGTTTTGGAGAACGACAACCTGCTGCTTGTGTGCAACACCACTGTACAGCCCGATATAGATGAATTTTACTGGATAAAGAACGACACATCTAAAACGAACAGCACCTTCTACCAGTCCGGTTGGAAGCTTGAGTTCATCGACATCCGCCGAGAGTCGTCCGGGATATACGCCTGCCACGCCATCAACAACATGACTGGAGACAACACGACACTTGTCGCTTTTAAAGTTGATGTGCAGTGTAAGTCAGTGGATATAGTTTCTGTTATGTTTCTCACAATTCCATAGAAATAGTTGAGATAGAAACATGTAGAATATTCTTTGAAAAATGTCGACATGTTATAGTCGGAGCTAATTATACAGCAGATTCTCGATCTCTCAAACTCGGATATCTCGAACTCGGATAACTCGAACTCCGGATAATTCGAACTAAAAGTTCTGTACTTCCAAATTTAACAATACAGACTTTTTTCTAAAATGTATCACTACGCATATCTAGAAATACACGTGGCAGCTTAATGCAGGTCGAAAGTAATGCCGAAAACTCAAAAGGAGCTTTCAGCATTACTTTAGACCTACATCAAGGTGTGAACTTGAGAAATTCCAGATTAGAAATTGGATGACTTATCCCGAAGTAATTTGTACGGTCCCTTGAAGTTCGAGATATCGAAGGTCAGCTGTATAAACTATAGTTCAAACAAACGTTTAGCGATATTTCAATTGCCATTCGAGTTCTGGGGTGCAATTTTCATGGATTCAGAACTTCCATCTTCCCTGCCAAACCATTTAGCCATCACCAGTCGACTGTTGGTCACAAAAGAGACGTAGTCATAACGAACGTGTGTTGTATACCATAAAGTCAATGGAATGCAATGGAAAGTACAGTGAACCCTCGTTACAACGGAGGTGTTTGTTTCCAGACATTGTGCTGGTATAACGAGGTTGCCGTTATAATGAGTTTAAATATTAAAAGAACCATATGACCAGTTTTAAACTAGTACCAACAGACGATCGCTTAATGCAGAACGCAAGAAGTGTTATTGGCATTGCACCTATTTATTCAGTGGTTGTTTCAAAGACTTAATGGTAATTTTGTTTCAATGCATACTGCCGGTATAACGAGGGTGCCATTGTAACGAATGCCGGTATATTGAGGGTTCACTGTAATTCTTTGGGGTAAATACATGGCGGGAATAAAGTTGAACTTCGATATATCGAACTTCAAATAACCATTGAACTTACCTCGAGATAGCATAAGTTCGAGTCATTCGATTTCTAATCTGGTCATTTTTTTCACGTTTACAATACTGTAGGTCTAAAGTAATTCAGAAAGCTCCTGTATGTTCTTTCAACATTACTTTCGACCTGCATTAAGCTGTCACATATGTTTCTAGATATGCGTAGTGGTACTTTTTAGAACATTTGTAAGTTTTGGAAGGACCGAACTTTTACTTCGAGTTATCCGTAATTTCGAGTTATCCGAGTTTGAAATATCGAAGTTCAACTGTAGATAGTTTGTTTTAACCATATATAGACCAATGTCAGGGATTGAATAAAAATATAATATTTTAGAACGAGTTTATCAGTCACTCTATCAATCATTTCATATGCGTAACACAATTTTGAATCTCTGTGAATTTCAACTGAATGCACTACAAACTAGAGAACGCAGAACTGGCATTATTTTTGATACCTTGAACCCTCAATATACCGGCATTCGTTACAATGACACCCTCGTTATACCGGCAATATGCATTGAAACAAAATTACTGTTAATTCTTTGAAACAACCGCTGAATAAATAGGTGCAATGCCAATAACACAGGTGATCGCTTAAAGCAGAACACAAGAAGTGCAAAAAGCTCCCTATGGGAGCTTTTTGCACTTCTTGTGTTCTGCATTAAGCGATCACCTGTTTGTACCAGTTTAAAACTGGCCATAATGGTTTCTTTCATATTTAAACTCGTTATAACGGCAGCCTTGTTATACCAGCACAATGTCTGGAAACAAACGCATCCGTTGTAACTAGGGTTCACTGTATTTCAATTGCCATTCGAGTTATGGGGTGCATGTTTCATGGACTCAGAACTTCTATATTCCCTGCCAAACCATTTAGCCATCTCCAGTTGACTGTTGGTCACAAAAGAGACGCAGTCATAACGAAAGTGTGTTGAAAACCATAAAGTCAATGAAATGCAATGGAAATAATTCTTTGGGGTAAATCCATGGCGGGAATAAAGTTGAACTTCGATATCTCGAACTTCAAATAACCATAGAACTTACTTCGAGATAACAGAAGTGTACATCCAGACTAGCAACCTTTGTTTAAACTGCTGCCTATGATCTGGTTCAGTGCCGTTTGCAAGGTTAATTTTAGTTTTGTGGGACTCCTGTATTCTAACACTTCCAGATCCGGCAGAAATTAACGAAATGGACCTGTGGCCAACGCTTATCACCGTCAATGAAACCTTCAACGTGAGCTGCGGATTCCACGGGAACCCAGAGCCAACGTGGTCCATAATGAAGAATAACACAGGAAGAAGAGTGATGTCGGCAACAGCATCGGCCGACGTGTTGTTATGGAACAATTACGTGATGTGTGGGGACTCTGGCATGTGGGTTTGTACCGGCGCAAACCGTCTGAACAAGGGCGTCAACGTCACCAGAGGATATTATCTCACCGTACTCTGTGAGTAGAATCATGTGCAAAGATTTCCCTATTTTCATTATTTCTTATTCCAGTTTTGAAAACACTATGTGGCCAGGTGTGTGTTTTCAGGACAGGGGCATATTGAATTTTATTGAGCATTCATCCCCCCATATGTATGAGAAGTTTATTTCAGGAATATGTTATAGAAAATATTAAACACTATGAAAACCATATTTTATATTAAACGTTACATACATGAATATTCATGTAAGAAATAATGACACCATGAATTAGATACATTTTGTAATTGCATTTGAACACAGGACTAGTTTGCCATAATAGTACACCATAGGATCAGATAGGAGCCATCTGATCTATATGTTCTCTGCTTACAAAGGCGATACATGTAAAAAGAGTTAAAATCGAAGTTTGTTGGATGTTTCCTTGAGGGAACACAGATTGTGTAATCTTTGTGACAACCATGAAATAGGCGACGAGTTTCACTATTTGTTTAATTGTTCTTTTCTTTTAAAAGATAGATGCAAATATCTACCTCTTGAACTGTACAGTCATCCAAATATTTTTAAATTCAAAAACCTTATGAATAATTCTGATCTGAATATTTTGACCAAATTAGGCTTGTTTGTTAAAACTATATTGCTGAAAGTTAGACGAGCCGTCTTCCTTATATTATGGGATTTCATTTCTGATTTATGTTACTATTAAGTTACAGTTTGACCCCTGTGCTCCCGGCAGATATCATACACTTGTCGGGATATCATCTATGTTGAGACATTTCTCGATTTTGCAGGGTTCACATGGGTCTTATGTTTACTACTGTTTATATCATGCTTTTTCGTTTTCTCTGTTAATTTGTTTATGTATCTCTTATGCCCGTATGGGCCATGAGTTTGAAAACTTGAAAACCTTTGACAAGTACATACTCTGATACAGTCGGTTGTCATGGAAATTAGTTGTTGGACATTGTTCTGTATTGTTTTCACTAAAAACCTTCTCCTGCTACAACTTAACCCTTTCCTCCATAAATACGCCTTTCTACGCCTCTGTAATTATCACTTTTTGAAACCATTGTGATAAATAGAGCATTTACTCCATATAGTTTTATGGTGTTCATATCCATTAATCCTCTCTTGTCACAGGAACAGAAGCTACCACCAAAACAGGCTTCATTCTGGATCTTAACCCATTCCCTCATATTGACGACTTTTGACGACTTTGTAAAAGTCACTTTATGATAAATAGAGCATTTGCACCTATAGGAGCAAATGCTCTATTTATCACAATGGTTTTAAACTTGAATTCTAAAAGTTTCCTTTTCTCTAGTTAATGCTCCTTTCGGTAGATTTATTCAAAGAGGTTGTGTCTAATATAGCCTATGAGGTAATGGGTCTAAAATAGCCTATGAGGTAATGGGTCTAAAAATAGCCTAATAGGTAATGGGTCTAAAATAGCCTATGAGGTAATAGGCATTACAAAATCTGTAACATATAAGTAAACAGAACGGATCAAGATCATGTAACTCCTACATGAGTTGTCTGATCTGGGTCTTCTTTGTTTCCCAAGTTTAAAATGGCGGGATTATCGAATGAAGGTGTATATTACACAGGTTCAGCACAACCGGATCCTGATAAGCGGCATGTCTATGATTACAAAGGATCAATAGGCTCTAACGTTACCATGGCACTTGACGTCGCCGGTGACCCTGACCCTACATACACGTGGTCACGTGGCGATAACAAGTCACTTGGAAATATAGTTGTAGAAACGAATGCACAGGGAACGAATTTGACGATTATCGACGTTGGTCCGACTGATTTCGGAAAATACACACTGAGAATGGCGAATTCGATTGGCGCACACGAGTCTCATTTTCAACTCACTGCATATGGTAATAAGCATTGAATTTAACTTGTACTATATAAATATTCATGTAAGAAGCAATGACATCATAAACATTAATTAGCGGAGTTTTGCAAATTGCATATGAACACAGGAAATTTTGTCCATAGCTACATAATGTATCATGCGCAAATTTCCGCATATTTTGCGTTTCAAACTGACTTCAGAATCGGAATCTATGTACCTGAACATTTATTTGACACTGGCTTGTTTGTGTCGAAAAAAAACACAGAAAAATGTATTGCTACGGAAATCAACGGAACAGCGTTCGCCATTGACCGGAATCTGTCGTAAGATTCAAATTTACATACTAGACCGGAAATAATTATTTGATGTATATGTGGTCAACAACCAATTAGCTGAACAAATATATTCTGTCGGAAAATGGGTTGTAAGCATTATTTTCATTGTGTGTACATTGTGTGTACATTGTGTGTACACACAATGTTTATATATTAATATGAAAAATGCGCATAATACATCTTTAACAAATTATCTCCTAGTGACGCATGTTTGCGCATCTATAAAAGCCACTTTATGAAACCATTGTGATAAATAGAGCATTTGCTCTTATAGGAGCAACTGCTCTATTTATCACAATGGTTTCAAACTACAATTTTTTAAATTTTTCCTTTCCTCTGGTTAATGCTCCTTGTCGGTAGATACATTCAAAGAGGTTGGGTCTAAAATAGCCTAGGAGAGAATGAGTTAAGCAAACAGAGGAGATCCTGATCAGACGGCTGCTATATAAGCCGTCTGATCTCGGTCTACCCTGTTTGTGAATTCGATTGGCATATGGTAATAAGCATTGGATTTAACTTGTACTATATAAATATTCATGTAAGAAGCAATGACATCATGAACATTAATTAGCGGAGTTTTCAAAATTGCATATGAACACAGGAATATGTGTCCATGGCTATATAATATTTCTTAACCCTATAGGCGCCAACTTTCTAATTGTCGTCTGCAAATCACTTTTGTAATAACATTATTTTATTAAAATAAGGAAATGAGATAAATAAATGCAAATTTAAAAGAAATAAAGCACTGATATAAAAATAGGGTTTGAGACAAAAAGTGAGTCCCTGATCAGACGCCGCCTTGACAAGGCGGCGTCTGATCTGGAACTGCACTATTTGTCGTGGTGCATTTATGCGACATCGGTAGTAAATGGGTTTTAGCAAACAGAGCAGATCCTGACCAGACGGCTGATCTTGGTCTACCCTGTTTGCAGTTATGTATCTGTGGAATAAGGGAATAAAAACAAATTTACTGGATGTTTCTTTGAAAACTTTTTAATCTGACGCAGTCAGTTGATAATCATATTAATAGTTCTGTATTTTTAAAACTTTATTTTGCCTTCTTTATATTCATATTCAGTTGAATTATCACTAAATCGAAACCTCCAATTACGGTAGCGACGGGCCCATAGCACATGCCATCGGGAAATCGTACTTTATACTACTACGACAGTCATTTTATCGAAACCTTGTTTGTTAGGTATATAAAATTAAAATCTTTCAAAACACATACAATCCTATCAAAGTCGACCATTAAAATCCATTTATATGTGCAAGTTTGATTTTTTTCAAACAGCGATTACAAAATCATCTTTCGGACAAAACTGACTGCAACTGGTCAATGTGTAAATCGTTAGCATGTTCAGGGAACTTTCTCAAAGAATTGGGATAAAACCCTCTATTTAGGAGTTATGCAGTATTTTACTTTTAAGACCCTTGAAATTCTACCCCACTGCATTCTGTTGTTAACCACTCGACCAGCCCGCCGGTATTTCTAGTGGTTATTCGTTATTGCAATGGATAAAGATTATTGGTTATTCATTAATACCAAACAAATGATATTTTTCGTGATTATTATGTCCGCCGACACCTTAAATAACTGACCGATTCTCAAAATGTAGAAGACTATAATTATGGTATATTTCAAAAACAGTCATCACTAGGGAAACTCAAATATTATGTACACGTATTATTTTCTAGATACACCCCTACCTACAGCCCTTCAGAATAAAACCTTTTTTCCATCAATATTCATGTAAGAAATAATGACATCATGGCTATTTATAAGATTGTTTTGTTATAATGGCACGTGTACACAGGCAATTTTAGCCATGACAGAAACTGTAGAATCAGATCTATATTATTTCCTAAGCAAAGATAGCAAATCCAGATCAAACGGCTCCTATAGGAGCCGTCAGATCTGGGTCTGCTCTGTTTGCAAAGGCATAGAAGGGCGTATTTATGGAGTAATGGGTTCACAGTGACATTCAACGTCTATAGATAATAAGTGCAGACACACACACACTGCATCAATACTGATTCTGTATGGCACGCTAAATACAGTAGAACCATGTTAATGCTACCACTTAATAGATAAACATGGTTGTCTTTATAAAGGTTGTTTAATGCAGGACAAAAGTAACACAGAAAGCTCCTCTAGGAGCTTTCTGCGTTACTTTTGTCCTGCATTAAGCTACCACCTGCCTCTACCGTCCAGAATTATACCTTATTTAGATGGTCGCATTAGAGGGGTTTACTGTACATCTTTTCTCGGGCCACACTAAACAGGGTCAACTTTTCTTTTTACAGGATATCCCGGGAAGCCATTTAACTTTACTGCATCTAATATTACCTACAACAGTGTAGACCTGTCGTGGATCTCAGGCTTCGACAGCGGTACAACGCAGTCTTTCCAGATTATGAAGTGGACGAATAATGTGTACAAATCTGTGAGTAGCAAAAAAATGAAAAAATCCCCAAAATGCTATAAGCAAACGTTTTGTATAACCAACCCATTAGTGGCTGATTTTTTCTTTAAATATTTTTCATTAACTAGTATAGTAGGTTTGTCACACTGATGCGCATAGGGTTTCTAAAAAATTCAAATTACATCCAGCTTGTAAATCCAGTCTGATATAAACAAGTGTCGAGTGAGATTGTACCTATTATTTTTTTAACTCTATGTATGTAGATTGTTTTTCATGTTTTTTCCATGGGTATATACATACAGCTAATGAATATTTATAAGAAATATGATACATCTTAGATATTAATTGAAAATATGTTCATTAATTAGATATAGCCAATAAACAAATATATCGTTTACTCGGTGCAATACTATTGTACCTGTTAGTAACATTGCTCGCAGATACAATAGTGTTGCGCTGAGTCATCGAATTACATGTATACTGTTTTCTAATTTCATAATATGTAACAGTAAGTATATATTTTACAGTTTAATTTAGAACTGCTTTCTGGCAAACAGAGAAGACAACAATCGGACAATCTTTAAGGGGCTATCTGATCAAGGTTTGATCTGTTTCCAAATGCATGCTTTTCGAGAGGTGCGATATCATATGGCTATATCTAAAGGACATATCGAGGGATTGGTGCAAAACTATTCTAACTCCTTAACTTTGTGAAGGAGTTAGAATAGTTTTGCACCAAGCCCTCGATATGTAGACGTCTAATATCTATGTAATAACTAGCTAGAATGTCGTAAAATTGTTTTTTCAGTCATCTTAATATCTTTATTGAAATTGTATTAACCTCATGGACTTGTTAGTCTGAAGGTGAAAATAAAATCTTATCTTATCTTATAAAAGAAAAAAAACAAATCAATAGAAAACAAAGCAAGTTAGACATGCACAAAAGCTTGGGAGAAAACACAAATGTTTCTTGAAAACAGCAAGCCAGTTTAGTTGGATACACAGTTGGATCCCGTCTTCGGGATTATCATAATTCACGACAACCTCTTGTAAGAGTAGGGTATCACGCCCGGGTTTCTCTGTATTCTCTCCCCTCTCTCTGGGGCGCCCAATTAGCCCATAGTGAGCAGAAACGGACGTTAATCAACACAAACAAACAAACAAAACCTCTTGCTCGCATGGCCGAAATTGTCACACAGTCTAGCATGCAGCAATTATCCCTGTACCTAATAGATGGTTGTCCACGCCTTTGTAAACAGAACAGACCAAAATCAGATAGCTCCTAGAGAATCCGTCTGTAATGGTCTGCTCTGTTTACTTATGAAATGATATAGATCTGATTCTAGAGTTTTTACTATTGTCATATTCACTCCAGTGTTCATGTTCAGAATCAAACATATTCTTATTAATATTAACCTTTCGCTTGCTATTCGCGTCAATATACCTACCTGTAAATAGTGAAGACTCAGATGAGACAGCTCCTGCAGGAGCTGTCTCATCAGGGTCTGCACTATTTACAAATTGATTGTGCAACCAGTGCACTCCACAGCAGTGATTACACAGTGAAATACTTGTACACAGTGAAGATATATGTTATTATACAACAGGACATGGGTAAAGAAGGAGAAATGTATTTTAAAATTCAGCAAGCGAAGGGTTAACGAAGTAATGAAGTCACGTATAATTAGCAACGAGATGACGGTTTTAAGGTTAATTCTGCTGAACAAAACTTATTATACTTTGGCGTTGCTATCCTCGGATGTTGAGCTCATGATAGTTTCAATCGCACTATCTTTAGTAAGATGAATGTTTGGTACCTCTTTCAGATGACTACGATGATAACTGGGTCGTATAAAGACGGGGGTGTTGGTCAAAGGTGGAGCTATCACCTAACAGGCCTCAACGGTGACACGCGATACAAACTCAAAGTGATGGCACAGAATTGGGGAAACCAGACGCTTTCTGACTCTATCGTACTTAGTACACCATGTAAGTGTTAATGAGATACAATTATTTCAGTACTTTGGCAGTGAGAGCACGGAATGTCACGGTCATGGTACTCACCTTACTTACCCTTTCCCTTATGTAAGCGCATTTTGACGCATCTGCAAACAGAGTAGACCCAGATCAGACGGCTCCTATAGGAGCCGTCTGATCAGGGCCTGTCCTGTTTGCTTATGGTATAATATAGATTTGATTCTACAGCTTCTGCCTGAGCCAAAATGTCCTATGTTCATATGCCAGTATATAAAAATAATCTTATTAATATTCATGACGTCATTATTTCGTACATGAATATTCATCGTAAGTTTTAACATACAACGATCGTCACTGGATATTGCACCAGTCTTATGTTAAAACTAACGATACAATCTCTCGTACTAGGTTAGCCTTAACACTTTACCTGTTTAATATTTATTAAAAAATTCTCCACCTCATGAATATTCATGCACAGAATCAATAAAAATGGAACATGGAAAAGGCTGTTGTCAGTGTCGTGGAAACTGCATAATCAGATCTATAAATTTCCATAAGCAAACAGAGCAGATCTAGATCAGACGGTTCCTACAGGAGCCGTTTATTCTGGGTCTGCTCTGTTTGCAAATGCGGAACATGGCGTTTACATGAAGGAATGTGTTAATTGCTGCATTCAAGAATATGCGATAATGTTGGCTATCTGAGTAGCAAAGAAGGACTTACGAGAAATGTGGTCGTAAGATCTTTAGTAAGGAGGAACCAAGGGACATAAATTAGGGGGCGTGTTTCAAGTTCTAACATGTCTCCACCAAACCCTATGTTGTCTGTAGAATCGTCTCACTAAAACGTGGTTACAACATAGGCTGTTCTAAAATCAACATGTCTCCACTAAACCCTATGTTGTCTGTAGAATCGTCTCACTAAAGCGTGTTTACAACATTAAATTCAACGTGTCTCCACCAAACCCTATGTTGTCTAAAAGATCGTCTCACTAAAGCATGGTTACAACATTAAATTCAACGTGTCTCCACCATACCCTACGTTGTCTATAAAATCGTCTCACTAATGCATGGTGACAACATAGGCTGTTTTACACACTGAAGAATGGTTACGACATATGGTTTTCTGGAAAAAATGATGAAGGAATGTTTACCAATCTTACTTATGCTTCTAAAATAACCCATGACATCTATGGGAATAAGGTAATAACAATTCAAATACCACTAAATAGAAGTGTAATTATTGGCCCCTAACCCCTTTTTTCATTTAGACACATTTTAGCGCCCTAGCAAACGGAAAAGACCCAGATCAGATGGCTCATGTGGGAACTGTCTGATTAGGGTCTGCTCTATTTACTTAACCCTTTCCCTCATAGGCTATTTTTAGATCCAAGCTCTTTGAATAAATCTACCGAAAAGGAGCATTATCTAGAGAAAGGAAATTTTTAGAATTTTGTAATTTGAAATCATTGTGATAAATAGAGCATTTACTCCTATAGGAGCAAATGCTCTATTAGTCACAATGGTTTCAACAGGTGACTTTTACAGAGGCATAGAAAGGCGTATTTATGGAGGAAAGGGTTAAGCAATAATATAGATCTGATTCTATAGTTTTGACATGGCCAATATTCCATGTGTTCATATTATGCAATCATAAGAAGTCACCAGATTAACATAATGAGGTAAAGCGTTTAAGACAGATGCACGACAAATGGCATGCATACCTTTCGGCATATCGTTTGTTTTGTGCTTGTCAGCATGTTTGTTTTCTTCTTTAAAGTATAGGTGCGGTTTATTTTCTGTTAACATCCATGATGACAATTCTGTTTTCGATTTAGACTTAAGTGAGCCCATCTGTTAAAAATGGACTCAATTTCTTCGACAGTAGCATGGCAAATCGTGCAATCAAAATGAATTCGTATACCAGTGGAATATATAAGATTCTCTTTTAAGAATAATGCCTTTATTTCTCCACCAAAACTGATGTTGTGACCGCTATTTAGAATCGCATCTCCTTCAAGACGATTCTAAAGAGCGGTCACAACACTGGTTTGGTGGAGAAATGACGACTGTAGTATTTGAATACACACATGTAGCTCTGAAATTTATATTCTCACTTTTTTCCTCCAGCTGCACCACCTCCGATGAAAAGACGGTCTGAAGTCACTATCATTGTTCCAGTGTGTGTAGGACTTGTGGTACTTGGGGTGTTGGGTATTGTTGTCTGGCGCCTCTTCCGTTCAAGACGCGGGCATATGCAAATAGAGAGTAAGAATTCGCTTTTTAATGTTCTTTCTCGTGAGAGACAGCAAGATTTAATTTGGACCCCTCGTGCGATGCGTCATGTTTATATCTGAGAAACGTTCGATCGCTGTATACGTATTATTTGGCCAGGGACAAATGAGCAAACCTCCCGGACATTTTTTATGAAAAGCGATATAATATTTTAGCCTTTGAAAAAGAGAGTTGCCATGATAACGACCGAGATCTAGTAATGATGTTCGTTACCACTCGTTGTAGAAAGTATGTCACATGAAACTGAATTGACCATTTATTCGATGAATGCTCATATAAGAAATAATGGCACTATGGATATTAATTCGTTGTTAAAGGGGATGTCCCTACATTTGACGCGTTTCATAAACACTTGAAATATACAAAATTTATGTGTTTATATGCTGAAAAGTAGTATATCGCAAAAAGCCCCATCCAATTACCGTTTATAATGACAAAACATCCAAATGTTTAATATCGCCGATCCCGGTTTTACTCCCCGATGTTAGGGTTTTATTCGGGTTGGGTTTTAGTTTCGTAACTGTTCGCCCTATTCGCGATTCTCCGACCACTTCCGAGAAAGCTATTACGTAAAAAATGGAGGGATCGGGTGATCATCGGCAAAACGCGGAAGAAGTTAACGGAAAAGGCCGATAATATTGTGTTGTAGAACAAAAAATATCAGTATTGATAAATCGGTTTATTTGTATCACAGGGGCATTTTTCGATATAAGTTCAAATTAGGAACCTTCATAATAATGATAGAGCATAACAAATACCAAGTTTTATGATATTATTGAAAATATGCGATCATTGTAGGGACTTCCTCTTTAAAGTCATATGGAGTTTTGAACACTTGAAATGTTATGCATGTATATATAACTACATACGTAAACAGAGAAGGCCCTGATCAGACAGCTCCTACAGAACATGTCTAAACTGTGTCTACTCTGTTTGCAAAGGCGTTAAACCTTTCAATGTTGAACATTTATGTAAAACATACGGATATCATGAATATTTATTAGCTGAAATTTAACAAATGGAATATAGACACTTTTTGGTATTGATAGAAACTGAAAAGTCAGAGCTATTATAAATTGATAAGCAAACAGAACAGACCATGATCAGACGGCAGATAGGATTCTCTGATCTGGATATATCAAGGGGTTAAGGGTTGTAAGTAATATATATGGAGTAAAGGGTTACAATGTGTATCCCTGGACAAATGGTTCTTAGGTGTATCTGTGGATAAAGGGTTATAAGGTGTATATATGGAGTCAAGGGGCATAAGGTATATCTAGGGAGTAAAGGGGCATCAGACTAATATGGGTGTTATTTTACTTTCAGATAAAAAAATCTTCACAGAAAATTTGAAGAACAAGAGTGCTGGGACCTTCAGTGTGAACGGGGAGAAGTAAACAGCCAGAACTGCCCCTTTCATGGAGACTCGAGTGGAATGAAAATGTCCTTAGAGGACTCAGATTATATTTTCATTCAAACACATAAATTTAAAAAAAAAAAAAGAACAAATTTTACACCTTTTACTTGACTTAATCAATAGCTGGTTTCTGGCAAAAAATAAAATGATATGTATATAAACATGTTAGTCCTCCCATACAAGTTAGGTCTGTCTGAACTATGCTGCATTTTAACCCATTCCCTCATATTGACGCCTTTTGACGCCTCTGCGATAGTCACCTGTTGAAACCATTGTGATAAATAGAACATTTGCTCCTAGAGGAGCAAATGCTCTATCTATCACAATGACTTCAAACTACAAAATTCTAAAAAAATAATATTTTCTCTAGTTAATGCTCCTTTTCGGTAGATTCATTCAAAGAGGTTGGATCTAAAAATAGCCTATGAGGTAATGGGTTCACTTGTTTCCGATTCATTCAAATTCAAATATTTGATTAACTATTGGCCGATGGCGAAACAGCTTGGATATAATACATCCCTTTGAACCGGAATTCTAATAAAGACCATCTATGTATAAGTTTATTGAAACACTAAAATCTCAAAATAGATATGCATTGACGAAGTGTTCGAAATATATTAAAGAAGCTACAAGTAGGTCTTTTCGAAATACATTTTTAAATTCACAATAAATATAAAGTTGAACTTCGATCGAACTCGAATAACTCGAACTCGAAGATAATGTTCGGTTCTTCCAAAATGTACAATACAGAATAGTTCTAAAATGCATAACTACGCATGTTAAGAAACTACGCATGTTAAAAAACTCCTGTGGCAGTTTAATGCAGGCTAAAGTAGTTCTGAAAGCTCCTAAAGGAGCTTTTGGCATTACTTTAGACCTGCATTAAGCTCTGAATTTGAGAAATTGTACAGATAAGAACTCGGATAACTCGAACCTCTGTTATCTCGAAGTAATTTGTATGGTCACTTGAAGTTCGAGATATCGAAGTTCAACTGAGCTTTATTGTTAATCTTCAGTATGTTTGCTGATTATATACATTTGTATGCTTTTGTTTATATCTGTTGCCTTGTGCTTATCCACGTGATTGCAATAAGTGTATTCATTATATGTAAATAAGACGGTGTACTTTAGTATAAATCTTCAATGAATCCTCTTCTGTTCTGTTCTGGTTTATTTTTTCCTCGTGGATATTTATCTCAGCTCTTTGTGACGAATATATGTATATACAGTAAAACCTCTCTATAACGGTCACTAAATTACATCAAGTACTTTTTGTTAAAGGCAGGTGACTGCTTAAAGCAATGTGAAAGTAAAACAGAAAACCTCCCATAGAAGCGTTCTGTTTTACTTTCATCTGGCTTTAAGCAGCCACCTGCCCTAAATACCAACTTATTAACACAATGTAGTGGTCGTTATAGAGAGGTTTTACTGTATTTATTTATATTATGTAGCTAAAGTGATATAATGGCATCATAAAATGGGTTTTATTACCATGGTAGCCTAAAAACTGTAGAATCAGATCTATATAAGAACCGTTAGAACTCGTTAACGCCCTTCAACATTATCATACATACGCCTTTTAATGCTCTTGCAATCAGAGCAGACCAAGATCAGACAGCTCATATAGTAACTGTTTGATCAGTATGTGCATTGCTTGCTTAATATGAATTAGTACATATCTGTTTATACAGGGTTTTCTGGGACCAAGATGTTCTGTGATCAAGTCATTATAAAACAACATAATTAATAACCCTTATGTCATTGTTCTTATATGTCTGATGTGGATCTACTCCGTATGCAAATGCATTTAAAGGCGTATCTATGGAGTAAATGGTTAAGTCCATTCTTATTTTCACTCGTAACTCTCAAACCACTACTCATGCTGTTGCTGCTGCTGCTACTACTACTTCTACTACTACTATTACTTCAGCACTTCTACTACTACTACTACTACTACTTCTGCTGCTACTACTACTACTACTACTACTACTACTACTACTACTACTACTACTACTACTACTACTACTACTACTACTATTACTACTACTACTATTACTACTACTACTACTACTACTACTACTACTACTACTACTACTACTATTACTACTACTACTTCTGCTACTACTACTACTACTACTACTACTACTACTACTACTACTACTACTACTACTACTACTACTACTACTACTATAACTACTACTACTACTACTACTACTATTACTACTACTACTACTACTACTTCTGCTACTACTACTACTTCTGCTGCTACTACTACTACTACTACTACTACTACTACTACTACTACTACTACTACTACTACTACTACTATTACTACTACTACTATTACTACTACTACTACTACTACTACTACTCCTACTACTACTACTACTACTATTACTACTACTACTTCTGCTACTACTACTACTACTACTACTACTACTACTACTACTACTACTACTACTACTACTACTATTACTACTACTACTACTACTACTACTACTACTACTATTACTACTACTACTACTACTACTTCTGCTACTACTACTACTTCTGCTGCTACTACTACTACTACTACTACTACTACTACTACCACTACCACTACCACTGCTTCTACTACTGCTAATATTACTACTACTACTGCTGCTACTACTATCAGTAACAGTGATGAAATACGTGTAGTATTTTGTCGAATGTTTGTTGTAACTCTGTGTGATTATCAATTTATCAGCCCAGGTTATCTTTGACCGATTGGAGTCAATGTAGGCAACCCTTTCGACGTGCCTCATTAATACCCGAGATACTAATATATCTTTATCAGATTAATGAATTTATTAACGGAGGACCAACATACAACGTTTTTGTCCATTGTTTAATATCAATACAATGAAGTTCTACTTATTAGATTTGACTCAGTGATCCTGAATCCACCACTGTCCCTTTGTCCTGCTAAAGGGCAACTGTTTGATAACCATTTCAAACAGTTGTGACGTCACATCAGGATCCAAGCTGTTTGACATACTGATTATTTATTTGAACAAACTAATTTAACCCGTTACTCTCTTACTATGCCTTTCTACGCCTTTGCAAACAGAGTAGACCCAGATCAGACGGCTCCTATGGGAGCCGTCTGATCAAGGTCTGCTCTGTTTGCTTATGAAATAATATAGATATGATTCTACAGTTTCTGCTGTTGCAAACATTCCATGTGTCAATATGCCATTTTTTAAATTCATCTAATTAATATTCATGATGTCGTCATTTCATATATGAATATCCATGGAGTAAAAGAGGTAGACGGCATTTTCTGATGACGATAATTTGCTTCAGCATGTCCACTCATTGGCTGCTGATGATAATTTGCTTCAGCATGTCCACTCATTGGCTGCTGATGATAATTTGCTTCAGCATGTCCACTCACTGGCTGCTGATGATAATTTGCTTCAGCATGTCTCCACTCATTGGCTGCTGACGATAATTTGCTTCAGCATGTCCACTCATTGGCTGCTGATGATAATTTGCTTCAGCATGTCCACTCATTGGTTGCTGACGATAATTTGCTTCAGCATGTCCACTCATTGGCTGCTGACGATAATTTGCTTCAGCATGTCCACTCATTGGCTGCTGATGATAATTTGCTTCAGCATGTCCACTCATTGGCTGCTGACGATAATTTGCTTCAGTATGTCCACTCATTGGCTGCTGATGATAATTTGCTTCAGCATGTCCACTCATTGGCTGCTGATGATAATTTGTTTAGTATGCCCACTCATTGGCTGCTGATGATAATTTGCTTCAGCATATCCACTCATTGGTTACTGATGATAATTTGTTTTAGCATGTCTACGCATTGGCTGCTGACGATAATTTGCTTCAGCATGTCCACTCATTGACTGCTGATGATAATTTGTTTAGTATGCCCACTCATTGGCTGCTGATGATAATTGCTTCAGCATATCCACTCATTGGCTACCGATGATAATTTCCTTCAGCATGTCCGCTCGTTGGCTGCTGCTGATAATTTGCTTCAGCATGCCCACTCATTGGTTACTGATGATAATTTCCTTCAGCATGCCCACTCATTGGTTACTGATGATAATTTGTTTTAGCATGTCTACTCATGGGCTGCTGATGATAATTTGCTTCAGCATGTCCACTCATTTTCTGCTGATGATAATTTGCTTCAGCATGTCAACTCATTGGCTACTGATGATAATTTGCTTCGGCATGTCCACTCATTGACTGCTGGTGATAATTTGCTTCAGCATGCCCACTCATTGGTTACTGATGATAATTTGCTTCAGCATGTCCACTCATTGGCTGCTGATGATAATTTGCTTCAGCATGTCCACTCATTGGCTGCTGGTGATAATCTGCTTCAGCATGCCCACTCATTGGCTGCTGATGATAATTTGCTTCAGCATGTCCACTCATTGGCTGCTGGTTATAATCTGCTTCAGCATGTCCACTCATTGGCTGCTAATGATAATTTGCTTTGGCATGTCCACTCATTGGCTGCTGATGATAATTTGCTTCAGCATGTCCACTCATTGGTTACTGATGATAATTTCCTTCAGCATGTCCACTCGTGGGCTGCTGATGATAATTTGCTTCAGCATGTCTACTCATTTACTGCTGATAATTATTTGCTTCATCATGTCCACTCAATGGCTGCTGATGATAATTTGCTTCAGCATGTCCACTCATGGGCTGCTGGTGATAATTTGCTTCGGCATGTCCACTCATTGGCTACTGATGATAAGTTGCTTCAGCATGTCCACTCATTGGCTGCTGGTGATAATTTGTGAACCTTTACAAACATTTCGGATCAAGACGAGACGGTGATCGCCTCATCAAGGTCCACAGTGTGAGTTACTATGGTAACTTTTTTTTTAAAAGGAAAATGAAAAATGCAATAATTAAATACAATGAAACAATATAATTTTTCAAACGACAATACATGGCAGTGAATGGGTTAACACATTATCTCCTAGTGACGCATTTTTACGCATCTATAGAAGTCACTTTATGAAACCATTGTGATAAATAA
Source organism: Azorinus chamasolen (assembly GCA_963576725.1). NCBI lineage: Eukaryota > Metazoa > Mollusca > Bivalvia > Cardiida > Solecurtidae > Azorinus > Azorinus chamasolen. Next base: position 74,901,249 of record OY755248.1, read on the forward strand.
GGCATTTGCTCCTATAGGAGCAAATGCTGGATTTACCACAATGATTTCAAACTACAAAAAAATAAATTCTTTCCTCTAGTTAATGCTCCTTTTCGTTAGATACATTCAAAGAGGTTGAGTCTAAAATAGCCTAGGAGAGAATGAGTTAATCATCAGAATACTAACACGGATGTACTTGTATTTGCAAACAGTGTAGACCCAGATCAAAGGGATAGGAGCTGTTTTCATTCAAAATCATCTCGCAATGATACCCTCTCATACTGAATGGAGTTTACCGTTAATCACTGATGGGTCATTGCATTTTTGAAAATTAATCACTGAAAGGGTTTTATAACATAAAAGGTCACGTTGCTCACAAGAGTAGTGTTATCAAAATTGTTGATAACACGACACCCTTTCGTCAACAGAGAATGTCTTTTTTAAACATCTTGTCTTGTATAATTATTGTTATGTATTTTTTAAGATTTTTGCTGCTATACTTCAAAGAATCTGATTTTAAAACCCATTTTAGGAAATTAAAGTTGCTAAGAATTCCGTTGACCGACTGACGTAATTCTGCTGCTTGTTTTCTTTCAATACTACAGGCTAATAATGGACAAAAGAGTTGTGAAATGATTATATGTAGGTGCAGTATATTCCCTCTATAGCGATCACTTAAATGAATAGAATTTGGTGATATCAAAATCAGGCGATTGCTTAACGTAGGATGAAAGTAATGCAGAAACATCCAGTATGCGCTTTCTGCATTACTTTCATCCTGAGTTAAGCTACCGATGGGCTTTAAGACCCAAACTTGTGTATCAATTATGCAGTCGCTATAGAAAGGGGTTTCTGTATAAAGCTGAAACAGAGAAAATCTATATCATTATGACAGTATACGCATAAAGATGAAACAGGCTTCTTATATACAACGAATCCTACTCTTATGTGGCTTATTGGTTTCTGTGAGCTCATTGTCTATTCCAGGTATGTTGAGTTTATGTGTTAATTTATCTTTATTACTGGCCATTTGTGGGCATGTATTATAATTTAACGGTTATTTTTTGTAGTTTTGTGCTGACATAGTTCATTACAAATTGTTTTTATGAAACGAGTTTACTATAATATGACACGAGCTTTACCGAGTGTCATATTGATGAAAACAATTTGTAATGAACACGAATGTAAGATTCCATAAAATTGCCGTAGAAAATGAAACAGGCTATAGCTGACGGCTGTTTCGGACATTGCTATACAAACAGCGTAGTAATACAACGGACGACGCGCATGGAGCGCTACGATTGGCTAACGCCGAAATGAGTCCTACGATTGGCCGACGATTTCTAATTTGAATAAAAATGCACTAGTGCATTTCCGCAATTTATGACACTCTGTTATGGCACTCCCACAAGGCAGATTATGTGATGAAACCCTTTTCCTCATAGAGACGTGTTTTACACGTATACAAACAGAATAAACCAAAATCAGAGAGCTCCAGTAAGAACTGTCTGAAAAGAGTCTGCTCTGCTTGCTTATGGAATATCTATAGTTTTAGCCATATGTAGTAACAAATCAAACGCCAGCTAATTAACCTTTAGCCTGCTATGGGCAGATGAGTGAATACCTATGCAAACAATTTGGATCCAGATGAGACGCGGACTAACTCGGCGTCTCATCAAGATCCAAACTGTTTGTCACCCTGATTGCATTTTGGTATACGAATTAATTATAACTTGAATTTTGAAAATGTAGTACGTAGATGAAACATTCTGTAAAAATAATTTGCTCGGCAGGCTAAAGGTCAATAATTATACAGTCACCATTTGCTCACGTGGATATTTATTAACCTTTGTCGTGCTAAGCGCGACCTGACTCGCATTTGCAAACAGTTTGGACCCAGATAAGATGCCGAGTAACTCGGCGTCTCATCAGGATCCACACTGTTTGGAACTCGGTCATCAGTTTCTCAAACGCTCGTACCAATCAGAAGTAAGTATAAGATATAACAGATCAGAGATGTGACACACATATTTTTTTCAGCACAATAAGGCAGCAGTGTATTTTGTAGATAAATAAGAATGGAAGTGATATACAGTAAAACCTCTCTTAACCGGAATTCTAGTAGATAAGAATTTAGATACTTTTAGGCAGGTGACTGCTTAATGCAGGGTGAAAGTCGTGCAGAAAGCTCCTCTAGGAGCTTTCTGCATCACTTTCACCCTGCATTAAGCTGCCACCTGTCGCCAAGACCGATATTCATACTAAATTTAACGGCCGGTTAAGAGAGGTTTTACTGTATTTCGATTTTGACCCGTGAGCTGTGACCTTAAGGACCAGTCCACCCGTAGAGGTAAAACTCGTCACAAACCATGTATTTGTTCCGGAGTTACCTGTGGTTATACAGACAAGTAATAAGCATATACATTAAAACCTCTCTATAACGGCCACTAAATTGTGTTAATTAGTTGGTATTAAGGGCAGGTGGCTGCTTAAAGCAAGGTGAAAGTAAAACAGTAAAACGCCTCGCTTTAAGGAGCCACTTGCCTTTAACACAAACTACTTGATGTAATTTAGTGGCCGTTATATAGAGGTTTTACTGTATATACTAATACTGCACTATTACTACGAGCTTCTTGTGACAACCATTGTCCACCTACCCATAAACTAGAATGGTTGCAACTTCTATAAATAGAAAAGTGCAATCACGGTTCAGCGCTCGAAATCGATCCATTAGGTAACTCCAACAGAACAAACACATCATCTACATCTGAATTATCTCCCTTTCTACCACACCGCCAGTGGATTTAGAATGAATCGCCATTGTATGTGAAATTTAGTTGATGTTACATTGTATTTCTGTAGTTAATCATTATTTCGATGTTTAATTAAGCCAACGGTGACGTCAAAGAGGTACAAACCAAACATGTTTTGGAGAAGGACAACCTGCTGCTTGTGTGCAACACCACTGTGCAGCCCGACATAGAGGAATTTTACTGGATAAAGAACGACAAATCGAAGCGGAACAGCACCTTCTACCAGTCCGGTTGGAAGCTTGAGATCATCGATATCCGCCGAGGGTCGTCCGGGGTATACGCCTGCCACGCCATCAACAACGTGACTGGAGACAACACGACACTTGTCGCTTTTAAAGTCGATGTGCAGTGTAAGTCAGCGGATATAGTTTCTGTTCTGTTTCTCACAATCCCATAGAAATAGTTGAGATAGAAACATGTAGAATATTCTTGTCTAATTTATTCTTTGAAAAAGGTCGACATGTTATAAATTAGAGCTAATTTTACAATGGAATGTCGATATATCGAACTCGGATAATGCGAACTTCGGATAACTGGGACTAAAAGTCCTGTCCTTCCAAACTTTTCAATACACACTTGTTCTAAATGTAGCACTACGCATATCTAGAAACACATGTGACATGTTAACTCATTCTCTCTTAGGCTATTTTTAGACCCAACATTTTTAAATTAATCTACCGAAAAGGAGCATTCACTAGAGAAAAGGAAAATTTTAGAATTTTGTAGTTTGAAACCATTGTGATAAATAGAGCATTTGCTCCTATAGGAGCAAATGCTCTATTTATCACAATGGTTTCACGATGTGAATTTTATAGATGGGCAAAAATGCGTCACTAGGTGATAATGCGTTAATGCAGGTCGAAAGTAATGCTGAAAGCTCCTACAGATCGCAGAACGCGTCCGTTCTCAAATGGTTTCCAAGCAGATTATTATTAATTGCCTTTCGATTGTGAGCCTTGGTATACGAATTCATACCTTAACCCTTTCCCTCATAGAAACGTGTTTTCACGCATTTGCAAACAGAGTAGACCCAGATCAGACGGCTCCTAGAGGAGCCGTCTGATCAGGGTCTGCTCTGTTTGCTAATAGAATTTAACAGACCTGTTTCTTTGCTTTCTAAAATGTCTACAATGTTCCACCTTCATGTTATAACTGTTTTGTCCATGAGTGATCAGTAGGTATCAAAATTTGGACTAAAAATAGAACAGGGAAATGGTTAAGGCTTTGCAGTGTACATCCAGACTAGCCGCCTGCGTCTGATCTGGTTCCGTGCCGTTGCAGGGTAGTTTCGTTTTGCAGTTCTCCTGTATTTTAACATTTCCAGATCCGGCAGAAATAAACGAAATGACCCTGTTGCCGAGGCTAATCACCGCTAATGAAACCTTCTGGGTGAGCTGCGGTGTCCACGGGAACCCAGAGCCAACATGGTCCATCATGAAGAATAACACAGGAAAAAACTTGATGATAGGAACAACATCGAACGACATATCGCTCCGGGACAATTACGTGATGTGTGGGGACTCTGGCATGTGGGTTTGTACCGGCGCAAACCGTCTGAACAAGGGCGTCAACGTCACCAGAGGATATTATCTCACGGTGCTCTGTGAGTAGAATCATGTGCAAAGATTTCCCTATTTTCATTATTTCTTATTCCAGTTTAACCCATTCCCTCACATTGACGACTTTTAACGACTCTGTAAAAGTCAATTTGTGGAACCATTGTGATAAATAGAGCATTTGCTCCTATAGGAACAAATGCTCTATTTATCACAATGGTTTCAAACTAAAACATTCTAAAAGTTTCCTTTTCTCTAGTTGATGTTCCTTTTCGGTAGATTTATTTAAAGAGGTAGGATCTAAATATAGCCTATGAGGGAATTGGTTAAGCAAACGGAGCAGGCACTGACCATACGGGTCTTATAAGAGCTGTCTGATCTGGGTCTACTCTGTTTGCAAATGCGTAGAAAAATGCGTATTTATGGAGGAAAGTGTTGACAAGTTCATAATCTCATACAGACGGTTGTCAAGCAAATTAACCCTTAGACATTATACTGTACAGTGCTCCCTCTCTACAACGACACCCTTTGGGATATGAAGATTGTATGTGTTGTTCAGAGGGAGTTGTTATAGGGAGGGAAATCAAACATAATTAACTTGATTGCAGATCCCCACATAAGGTGTATTTCGAGAACTAAAAACCGTTATGCCTCCATCAAACCCTATGTTGTGACCACTCTTTAGAATCGTCACAAAGTGCTTGATGGAGGCATTAAGAAAATACGATGGAAAAAAGTTGTTTCTGGAGCCTTGTTGTTTCGGAAACAGTGACATGCGTTGTTGTAAGGAGGGAATCGTTATTGAGAGGGCCGTTGTAGGGAGGGAGCACTGTATTATTTTCACTATAACCATTCTCTTGTGTATTACTAAGACCTGGCTAACATTTACTAACAACTGAATCCAGTTGAGACACCGGGTTATTTTGGCGTCTCAACAGGATCCAAGCTGTTTGACACTCGGTCAAAACTTGTGTACGCTCTTAACCCATTCCGCCATAGGCTATTTTTAGACCCAAACTCTTTGACTTAATCTACCCAAATGGAGCATTTTGTAGAGAAAAGTAAAATTTTAGAATTTTGTAGTTTGAAAGCATTGTGATGGATAGAGCAATTGCTCCTATAGGAACAAATGCTTTATTTATCACAATGGTTTCGTGAAGTGGTTATAACAGAGGCGTAGAAAGACGTATTTATGGAGGAATATATACAACACAGTTCATAGATACGCCTATTTACACCTTTCTACGCCTTTGCAAACAGAGTAGACTCAGATCAGGCGGGAGCTGTATAATCCATTTGATCAGGGCATGCTCACTTTGCTTATGAAATAATGTAGATCTAGTCAGTTTTGCCAAAACCTTCTGTTTTCATACATGTATGTCAGTATAGAACTGCACTTAATCCATTCACTCATATTGACGACTTTTGACGACTCTGTAAAAGTCACTTTGTGAAACCATTGTGATAAATAGAGCATTTGCTTCTATAGGAGCAAATGCTCTATTTATCACAATGGTTTCAAACTACAAAATTCTAAAATGTTCCTTTTCTCTAGTTAATGCTCCTTTTCGGTAGATTTATTTAAAGAGGTAGGATCTAAAATAGCCTATGAGGTAATGAGTTAATGTCCATGATATCATTATTTCTTACTTAAATATTGAATAATGGATTCATGCATACAACAATCGTCTCTTTATGCAGAGATAGCGAATTTGTACATTGACATCCCTCTAAAACGACCCGATCACCAAAATGAGTTTATGCAGAAGGTTACTGCAATGATTTAGATTAAAATTCATTCTTTCTTTAAGAAATATAATTACAGCATTAACGCTTTCCGTCATATAGACGTGTTTTCACGCATCTGCAAACAGAGTAGACCCAGATCAGACCGCTCCTATAGGAGCCGTCTGATCAGGGTCTGCTCTGTTTGTTAATGGAATTAATAGATCTGTTTCTTTTATTTCTAAAATGACTACAATGTTCCACCTTTCGTATTTCATTATGACTATTTTGTCTATGAATATTCAGTAGGTATCGAAATTTGGAAAAACATAGAACAGGGAAAGGGTTAAACAGTTGGGATCCTGATCGCAAATTTATTATTTGCATTGAAGTGGTTAATACACAGAGCATTATTGTGTTGACATCCATTAATCACCTCTTGTCACTGAGAAACCTCCAACGCAGTTATCTCCCCTAATCACCCGCACGTTGTGACAAGGGAGATCACTGTGAATTTGGTCACTGAGACAGCAGCGACCGCCGGAAATAGGTTTAATTCTGGATCTTGAAGGCATGTAGTTGTTTAATGCTTGACAATGCTTCCACACTAATGTATAAGGAAATTTTATTGTCATGCCAAAAAGAGGAGAACCACATCAGCAAATAGAACAGACCATGATAATGCATGGCTTTTTTTCGGACGATCTTATAGCTATATTCCCAATGGCAAAAGGTGTGTTTTTTCCCAATTTTTGGAGAAACATTTCTAATTTCAAGTCAGAAAAAAAATCTATTATTCATCCATTATTACTTTATCCATACAGCGCTTAACTGTCAAAGTGTAGTATGAAACAATTTAAATTCCAGGGACATGGGCTATTGTCCCAAAATAGTGAAAAAGGCCCTGTAATGTAGCTCCTACCGGACTTGTCTGATCTTGGTCTGCTTTGTTTACAAAGGCGTAAAAAGGCGGGATTTTCAAATAAAGGTGTACATGTATATATCACAGGTTCAGCACAACCGGATCCTGATAAGCGGCATGTCTATGATTACGGAGGATCGATAGGCTCTAACGTTACCATGGCACTTGACGTCGCCGGTGACCCTGACCCTACATACACGTGGTCACGTGGCGATAACAAGACACTTGGAAATATAGTTGTAGAGAAGAGTGCCCAGGGAACGAATTTGACAATTCTTAATGTTGGTGTGACTGATTTTGGAAAATACACTCTGAGAATGGTGAATTCGATTGGCGCACACGAGTCTCATTTTCAACTTACTGCATTTGGTAATAGCCACCTTTGATTAGCTTTTACTACACGTATATGAATATTCATGTAAGAAGCAACGAAATCATGAACATTAGTAAGCAGTTTTTAACCCTTTCGGCGCCAAATTTCTAATAGTCGTCTGCAATCCAAGTTTGTTAAATCATTCAGTAAAATAAGGAAATGAGATAAATTAATGAAAATTTCAAAGGAATAAAGCACAAATATAGAAATAGAGATTGAGACAAATAGTGAAGTCCCTGAAAAGGCGGCGTCTGATCTGGGACTGCACTATTTGTCGTGGTGCATTTATGCGACTTCGGCGGTGAACGGGTTAAAAATGCATATGAACACAGGAATGTTTGTCCATAGCAGAAACTGAAGATTCGGATCTATATCATTTCTTAAGCAATCAGAGCAGACCGACCCTGATTAGACGGTTCTTGGTCTATTCTGTTTGAAATTGGTATCTCTGGAATAAGGGAATAAAAACAAATTTACTGGATGTTTCTTTGAAAACTTCTTAATCTGACGCCGTCGGTTGTTAAGCAAGTTAAATATTCTGTTGTTTTTTTTAAAAAACAACAACACTTTATTTGCCTTATTTATATTCATGTTCAATCGAAATGTCATTCAATTAAGGTAGCGACAGACCTTATATTCATGTTCAATCGAAATGTCATTCAATTAAGGTAGCGACAGACCTTCAGCACGTACCATCGGAAAATCGTACTAAATACTATAAAAAGTCATTTTTGTCAAACCTTTTTGGTTAGGTATATAAAATTGTATCTTTCAAAAACACCAACGATCCTATCGAAATCGACATTTAAAATCCATTTCCATTTAAATGACTGTGCAGTTTGAAAATTTTAAACAGCAATCACAAAGTCATCTTTTGGACATAAGCAACTGCAATTAGTCAGTGTGTAACTCGTTAATATGTCCAGGGAACTGTCTCACAGTTTCGTGATAAAACCCTCTGTTAAGGAGTTATGCAGTATTTTACTGTATTTTTCGTGATTATTATGTCCTCCGACACCTTAAATGCGTGGACAGATTCTCCAAATGTGGGATAATACATTTCAATTTCATTACATCTTTTCTCGGGGCACACTTAACAGGGTTAACTTTTCTTTTTGCAGGGTATCCCGGGAAGCCATTTAACCTTACTGTATCTAATGTTACCTACAGCAGTGTAGACCTGTCGTGGATCTCAGGCTTCGACAGCGGTACAACGCAGTCTTTCCAGATCATGAACGGGACGGATAATGTGTTCAAATCTGTGAGTAGCTGCAAATCCCCAAAATGCTTATTCGCCTCACAGAACGTTTTGTATTATTATACTCTTTAGTGGCTGATTTTTTGCGTTGATTATTTTCCACTTACAAGTAGGTCATTCTGTTTTTCTTTTGCTTGAATGTTGTTTTTTATTGTGTGTGGGTTTTTGTTGTTTTTTGTTTAACGTTCACAATTACACCAAGACTGTAAATTCAGTCCGGTATAAACAATTGGCGAGTGATATTGTAGTCGATGTATGTATATTGTTGTCACGTGTTTTTCATCGTCAATCATGTTACAAGATACAAGGTACAAGAATAATTAGTTTGAGTCTTGTATATAACAAGTGACATTAGTTACCGCTGGCTATTTACCGAATATTTAACTAAGAATAATAATTCCCAGTGTGGTTCTGGAGAATATGATATTCTAGCATCCTGCATCAGAACTATTCATACAATAATGAGCCAGGGGGTGGGGGTAATGATTATGCTTAACCATAATAATACGGGAAACAAGTCACTAATTTCCTTTCAAAACAGTGTAGACCCAGATGAGAGGGATCCTAGAGGAACACTCTCATACGGGTCTGCACTGTTTGTCAAGTTACACTTTTCTTTAGAAAATTCCCCAAACTTCACTGTAAGCTTGAGCTGTTTGAGGTTTGGAATAGTCCATTTGAAACTTCAGAGTTGTATTACATGTATAGTTTGGAATAGTCCATTTGAAACTTCAGAGTTGTATTACATGTAGTTTGGAATAGTCCATTTGAAACTTCAGAGTTGTATTACATGTAGTTTAATAGGAGAAGGGTTATTGGCATTGCCTACAATAGTCCATTTGAAACTTCAGAGTTGTATTACATGTAGTTTAATAGGAGAAGGGTTATTGGCATTGCCTACAATAGTCCATTTGAAACTTCAGAGTTGTATTACATGTAGTTTAATAGGAGAAGGGTTATTGGCATTGCCTACATAATGCCTACAATGTTTTACTCGTATAATACCAACCTGTTAAATGGATTATCTAAGGATTGTACCTGGGCTGTCTCCTGTAGAGTTTGGAAGAATATTAGCACAGTGTATGACAAGCATTGTAAACCTTGATCATAAATAAATTCAATGGTTACAGTGTGACAAGCATTGTAAACCTTGATCAAACATATATTCCATGGTTACAGTGTGACAAGTATTGTAACATTGACCTTACATATATTCCATGGTTACAGTTAGACAAACATTGTAAACCTTGATCATACATATATTCCATGGTTACAGTGTGACAAACATTGTAAACCTTGATCATACATATATTTCATGGTTACAGTGTGAAAAACAGTGTAAACCTTGACCTTACATATATTCCATGGTTACAGTGTGACAAGTATTGTAAACCTTGATCATACATATATTCCATGGTTACAGTGTGACAAACATTGTAAACCTTGATCATACATATATTTCATGGTTACAGTGTGAAAATCAGTGTAAACCTTGACCTTACATATATTCCATGGTTACAGTGTGACAAGTATTGTAAACCTTGACCATACATATATTCCATGGTTACAGTGTGACAAGTATTGTAAACCTTGACCATACATATATTCCATGGTTATAGTGTGACAAACATTGTTAACCTTCACCATACATATATTCCATTGTTACAGTGTGACAAACATTGTAACCGCGATCATGATTATATTCCATGGTTACATTGTGACAAGTATTGTTAACCTTGACCATACATATATTCCATGGTTACAGTGTTACAAGCATTGTAACCTTGATCATACAAATATTCCATGGTTGTTTCAGTGTTTTAAAAGTCTTAACCCTTTACACAATGGATGTTTATGTAAGAAATAATGACATCATGAATATTGATTAGGTTGATTTTTAAATGGTATATTAATTTGCCAAGGCAGAAACTATATCATTCCGTAAGCAAACAGAGCAAACCCTGATCAGTCGGTTCCTATAGAAGCCGTTTGATCTGGGTCTACTCTGTTTGCAAAGGCATATAAAGGCGTATTTATGGAGTAAAGGGTTAGGAAATATCATAATTCACGTCAATAACTATTGCTCGCATGACCGAAATTATCAGCCAGACAAGCATGCAGCACTTACCATACTTGATACGGACGCATTTTCAAGCTTTGTAAGCAGAGCAGGCCAAGATCAGATGACTCCTGGAGGAGTCGTCTAGAAAAGGATCTGCTCTATCTACTAATGAATACGTAGAGTAGCTTGCAAAAGCCCAAAATTCATTCCTGTGTTCATATTCAGAACAAAACATTCTAGTGAATTCGTTTATAATTATTAATGATATGACGGTTTAACCCATTAGCTCATAGACTATTTTTAGATCCAACCTCTTTAAATAAATCTACCGAAAAGGAGCATTAAGTAGAGAAAAGGAAACATTTAGAATTTTGTAGTTTGAAACCATTGTGATAAATTGAGCATTTGCTCCTATAGGAGCAAATGCTCTATTTATCACAATGTTTCACAAAATGAATTTTACAGATTCGTCAAAAGTCGTCAATATGAGGGAATGGAAAGAAAGTATTGTCCTTTTGTATTACTATCATCGTATGTTAGAATTCACAATAGTTTCAGTCGTATTCGCTTTCGTGAGAGGAATGCTTGGTATCTCTGTGAGATTAATGGCTTATAGATTTTACTTGTATGATGGAAAACTGGCCATTAGATGAAAAAGAATGCATTGTTATTGGTGATTTTAACTTTGACTTGATAAAACTGGACGGTCCTTCCAAACCCTGGCTCGAAATGATGGAATCAGTAAATTTCAGTCAATTGGTGGCAAGTCCAACAAGGGTCACGCCTAATTCAGCTACTTTGATAGGTCATGCATTTTCTAATACTCCATTGAATATATTAGATGTCTTAGTTCCTGTGTGTGCTGTAAGTGACCACTATCCAGTTTGTTTAATTCGTAAAATACTGCCAAATTATCTTAAAGGTCCTGTGCATAAAACTATCAATTACCGGTCAATGAAAAGATTCAATGAAGGTAATTTTCTATGTGAACTTTCAAACAAGCCGTGGTTTCTTATAGATAATTACGATAATCCAGATGATTCATTAGAGTTCTTTCTGGATATTTTTAAATCGACTTTAAATAAACACGCTCCACAAAGAACACGTCGCGTAAAAAGAAATCACCAACCAAACTGGATGAAGCCTGAAATTCTAGAAGCTATCAAAACAAGAGACAATTACCATACAAAACGTGACACTGTTAATTACAAACTTTGGAGACAAATCGTTAAAGATCTTATAGTTGATGCAAAGAAATGTTTTTACCACGAGACCATTAACTCTAACAAACGCAATCCCAAAAAACTATGGAATAGTCTTCGTGAGCTGTCTGGTTTTAATGAACAAATTCAAACTAACTACATTAATGATGATAATGGGGAGCCAATTACTAACCCTAAGGAATCAGCGAATGTGTTCAATGAACATTTCTCATCAATATTTCGAACAGCTCAGAGTGATATACAGCATGGTGATTACTATCAAAATAGTACAATTACAAATATTACTTCAATGCAACTTGAGGATACCCTTGCTTTTATCATTCCCGAAGTTAGTGTATCATTTGTTGAGACCCAGCTTAAGTCACTCGATACTGTTAAGTCCACAGGTTCCGATGGTCTTAGTGCAAGATTTCTTAAAATCTCTGCTTATATCATAGCTCCAGTCCTTGCTAAGATCTTTAATCACAGCATCAAGACACATATTTTCCCCCAAGCATTTAAGACAGCCAAAGTTGTTCCCATTTTCAAGAAGGGTTCTAGGAATGATAAGAGTAATTATAGGCCTATTTCCATTTTATCTATCATTTCGTTGATTTTTGAACGTCATGTTAGCATTCATCTAAAGGAGTATTTTGAGACTAATTATCTATTTTATTCTCGACAGTCGGGCTTCAGAACGAATCATTCGTGCCAAACTGCTCTTGTCAAGTTATTAGATGATTGGATTTCAGCAATTGATAATAATGAAATTGTAGGTACGGTATTTCTAGATCTTTCTAAAGCCTTTGATCTGGTTGATCACAGACTACTAATACATAAGTTAAAACTATATAAACTTGATTATTCAGCACATTCTTGGTTTAGATCATATTTACATAACAGGTTTCAGCAAACACAAGTGTCTGGTGTATGTTCCGAGTCAACTCTGGTATTATCAGGAGTACCTCAAGGGTCTGTCTTAGGACCTCTGTTATTCTTAATTTTCATTAATGACATGCCCTTTACAATTAAACATTCTTTAACTGACGTATTTGCAGATGACACGACAATTTCCGCCCATGGCGTATCACTTGACCTAGTCTTAGATTCTCTAACTAATGATTTATCAAATGTTAGAATGTGGTGTTGTCAAAATAACATGACTATCAATGTAGAAAAGACTAAAGCAATGTACATTACATCCAAGCCAAAGTCATATGGTATTCGATTACTTGAACCTACATTGAAATTTGATCATGATTTTATCACATGTAGCACAGAAGAAAAATTGTTGGGGGTTACAATTGATAGCACTCTAACTTGGGAAAGACATATCGACATTACCTTAAAGAAATGTAATTCTTTATTATTTTTGTTATCGCGCATAAAGACATTTCTCACTATCCCTATACGAAAATTATTCTTTAATGCTTACATCCTTCCCCATCTTGACTACTGTTGTATTATATGGGGTAATTGTAACGTTTCTCTAGAAGATGAATTTATTCGATTTCAGAAAAGAGCTGCAAGAATAATTCTTGACAAGGATTACAATAGTCCTTCTAATGTTTTATTTAATGAACTCAACTGGATAACCTTTCCTGAGAGGGTTAGATTTCAAAAGGCGGTTTTATTATACAAAATTTTCAGCGGTCAGTCTCCCGATTACCTAAACGATTTGTTTAAGTTTACCTCAGATGTCCATAATCGAACTCTGCGATCTTCATCTCAGCTTCAGCTTTATTCTCCAAGGCCTAATACTGAGATCTTTAGAAATTCATTCGTCTATTCCGGTACACTTATTTGGAACAGTCTACCAATTACTATCAGAAATGCCATTTCTGTTAATCAGTTCAAGGTATTTTATTTGCAGTGGATCAGACAGGAAAATTAACCATAGTTATACATTTTGACAACATATATCCTTTATCTGTACCTACCGTAATTTCAATACTGGTATACAATGTAAATAGTTTTTAATGTAGCAGTTTTTGTTGTAGCGGAATTGTTCTAATGCTGTGTAATTATGCTGATTTCATTTTTCATTATTGAGACTGTTTAATAGCGTAATTACTGCACTGGACACATTGTTTAATATTATATTCCGTGATTGTTATCTTTGCTCATAAATGTATGAAATGTACCGATTAAGAGGGCATCGGGGTAGATTAGCCATTTGGCTAACCGAGCTACCCTTATTAATTAAGGTATTTTATTCATTCATTTACACATTTAGATTAATTGCTCTGCAAGCCTTTTATTCATTCATTCAATACGTCAAAACCTTCTGCATACAGTTTCGATCCAGATGAGACGTTGAATAACTGAAAGTCTCATTAGGTTCAATTAGATTACACTCTTAACTGCATTTTTTTTATTTGAAGCAGAGGACAATTTAGTTGAACTAATAATGAGCTAAATTATTTATAATAATGACAGCGTGGGTAAATGACGTCACAAATATGTGATTTTGATAGCGCGTGAATTCATCCACCTGAATCGGGGTCAGATGTCATTTATTCAATTCATTTTTTGTGTGCAACACTTTGTATATTATAGCTTCATATTATTAACTTTTTGGATGATAGTGGCAAATCAAATTTAAGATAACAGATTGGATCCAGATTAGATGCCAAGTTACTCGGAGTTTTAGCAGGATCCAACTGCGTGTCCTTAAACAATATTTCTACAAATTGAAGCAGACAACATTTATTAATTATCCAGACGCAAAAATAGGGGGCCTACTGAATTTCTGAACATTGCTTTCGAGTGCATATAGATCTGTGTTTTACATTTTTGTATATTGTATGAAATGCTTTTGTTCTAGGGCCTCAATGTAGGCTGGTCATTATGACTAATTGAGCTACCCTCGTTAAACAAAGTATTTAATTCATTCATTTCATTCGCTTAGTTTTATTGTTACTCATTATTTTAGTTTGCTCTTGAATGTTTTTATCGTTTGTATGCTAGACATTATTTGTCTCCATTAATACAGAAAATCAGAGTGAATCAACCAGCTTTAATCTGGATGAGACGCCAATTGCTTTGGTGCTTCATCTTAAAAGCAACTGTTTGTACGGTATATCCGCTTAATAACTACTATCGTTCTAATTAGCCTTTCATTTCGATTCCATGCATATGTACAATAGCTGGTGAATATACGTTACCACACAGCGTCTGATCGTGGTTGGACCCAATATCATTGCGATTTCGGGCCAACTTTGCGCTGACGTCTTGTGTGATCTGGTTAAAACCTTGAAATATTATAGACCCTATGCTAACCATTAAGTAAAACTTTCATTCTACCAGTAACCATATGTATATTTAAAGATGTATGTAGCTTTTACTAGATTCCTTTTAATGTGCTTGTATATATGTTACTGTTGAGGGCCTCATGGAAGATTGATTTTATCAAATGAGTTCTCTCGTTAAATAAAGTCTTTATTATTATTATTATTATTATTATTATTATTATTATTATTATTATTAATGCTTGACATATCTTTGTGAGATGAATGATTGGTATCTCTGTGAGATGATTGCTTGGTATCTATTTGTTAAATGAATGCTTGGTATCTCTTTGTGAGATGAATGTTTGGAATTTCCTTGTGAGATGGATGCTTGGTACCTCTTTCAGATGACTTCGATGATATCTAGGTCGTATACAAACGGCGGTGTTGGTCAAAAGTGGAGCTATCACCTCACAGGCCTCAGCAATGACACGCGATATAAGCTCAAAGTGATGGCCCAAAATGCGGGGAACATGACGCTTTCTGACGCTATCGTATTTAGTACACCGTGTAAGTATTAATGAGAGACAATCAATTTGAATTCGTATACCAGAGGAATACATGTATATAAGATTCTCTTTTAACCCTTCGCTTGCTATTCACGTCAATATACGTGCCTGTAAATAGTGAAGACCCAGGGTCTACACTATTTACAAATTGATTGTGCAACCAGTGCACTCCACAGCAGTGATTGCACAGCGAAATACTTGCACACATTAAAGATATATGTAATTATACAACAGGGCATGGGTAAAGAAGGAGAAATGTATTTTAAAATTCAGCAAGCGAAGGGTTAAGAATTGCTCCTTTATTTCTCCACCAAATCCAATGTTATGACCACTCTTCAGAGTCGTCTCTTCGCGACGATTCTAAACCGCGGTCACAACCATGGATTTGGCGGAGAACTTACACTTTTAGTATTTAAATACAGTAAAATCTGTCTTAAACGGCCATCAAAAAGTGTAAGTATGGGTCTGTAAGGCATGTTGTAGCTTAATGCAGGTAAAAAGTAATGCAGACAGCTCCGTTCTGCGTTACTTTTGCCCCGCATTAATCTACCATCTGTTTTTTTTTAACTCTTTGTGTTCAATAAATTAATGACCGCTTAAGGCATGTTCTACCTACAAACCCATGTCTACAACTGCTCTGAAATCTATAGTTTCACTGTTCCCACAGCTGTACCACTTCCGATGAGAAGACGGTCTGAAGTCACTATCAATACTATCATTGCTGCAGTGTCTGTAGGATTTGTAGTACTTGGGGTGCTGGGTCTTGCTGTCTGGCGCCTCTTCCGCACAAGACGCGGGAAAATGCAACTAGAGAGTAAGAATTGAGTTTTAAATGTTACTTCTCGCGAGAGACAGCGAGATTTAATTTGGACATCTCGTGTGATGAGTCATGTTTCTGTTTGAGAAACAGCCAACCGCTGTATACTTATTATTTGTCTACTGACAAATGAGCAAATCTCATGGCCCCTTGGGTACAGAAAACGGTATAATGTTTCAGCCTGTGGATATTTTCACTTGTCTTTGCATGAAAAAGAGGGATGCCACAATACCGTCAAACATTTAGTTACTATCCCCCGCACAATCACTCGATGCAGAAATTACGTCACAGGAAACAGTGAATTGACCCTTGACTCGATCAGTGTCCATGTAAGAAATAACGACATCGTCAGTATCAATTCGTTGATAAAGTCATATTAACTCTTTTGGCGCCAAATTTAAAAGTGTCGTCTGCAATAATAATTTCATATTAAATATAAGTCTAAACTAAATAATAAAGGTATATTAGTAAAACATTTGTCTTTAAAAACCTGTATGCTTGGGCTAAAATAATACAGAAAACAGCGAAGTCCCAGGTCAGATGCCATAGGCGGATCCAGGCGGGGGCGGACCCGGCGTACGCCCCCCCCCCCCCCCCCCCTAAAATCGCCGAAGTAAAATTATATTTGTGCCTTGAAATCCATTTTTGTAGCATAGAAAAGTCTTTTTTTCTGCGCGCCAAGTGCGCAGTTCACATATAAATATATCAATCATTTTCCACTGATGGTATTTGCGCTAATATGCACAGTCGGTTTAAACTCTTATCCCGCTACTCAAGTCGAATTTTGCAATTCAAACGTAGCCTATCCCTCTTTTTGCACATTGATTGTCTTTTCGCTGATTTTTAAGACAACAATTTGAAGATGGGTGCAGCCAACTCCGCATTAAAGCATATCAAAAACAGTTTGCTTTCCCAATCCAGGTCGGCAATGAATGAAGATAGATTTAATGCACGTGCATTAATGCTCATGAATACATAAGGATATTGACATAGATATCAAGGAGGTTATAAACCTCTATGCGACAAGACATCCTCGTAGGATGCTGTAGCTTAACCCACTGTCTGACAGTTAAGTGTAATTGAAAATCAAATTTAATAAATGCAGGTTTTTAGGTGACCGTAAGACTGATAGTTGGTGTCATACTCTGTTTCTCTCAGTGTTGCTGTTATAATGAATAAATTCTGAAAGTGGGAGATCATTCGAAAGCAAAAGTAGCAATGTGAAAAGAGAAAATTGCAGACTCGGTTTTTGTGAGCCTTTTCATGAGTAGTAATTAGAAGTGCAACACTACTCACGCCCCATAGCACCGGCTTAAGCAGTATTCTCTTTTCCAAACTAATAACTTAAAAGCTTATGATCCCGAAGCACCAGAACATATAACAACACTGAGAATGAAGTACTTTTTACGGCCGCCACACAATCACTTAAGTTCAATGAAAACTACTTCAGCTTGGTCAATATCTTACTCAAATTACCAAACAAATGTCTTAAAATGGTCAAAATTTGATGAGTGAAAGTCCATCAAAAAATGACCAGAAACCACTACACACACGACACCGCCAGACGAGAAGGGGCTGTGTCCCTCTCTTGCTCTCCACCTCCCTCCTGCTTCGGCCCTCGGCCCATACCTTCGGCGTGGGCTTCATTATATAGCATATCTTCTGGCTAAATCCATAGACCTGTCCTGTTTATAAAATGCCATGCATTTTTAATATTATTTTTAGCACGTTACTCTGATGCAAGCACATAATACTCGACATGCTCGAGGAGTGCTTGTCTAAGTATTCAAAATCACTAAAATCCAGGAGCTTCAGGGGGGCTTCGCCCCCCTGGACCCCCTACCAGGGCTTTGCCCTGGACCAACCAGGGGGCCGCAAGCATATATTTCAGACCCCCAGCATATATTTCAGTTTTACGCCCCCTCTAACAACGATTCCTGGATCCGCCCCTGGATGCCGCCTTGAAAAGGCGGCATCTGACCTGGGACTGCACTGTTTTCAATGGTGCCAACAGGCGACATCTGACCTGGGACTGCACTGTTTTCAATGGTGCCAACAGGCGACATCTGACCTGGGACTGCACTGTTTTTAATGGTGCCAACAGGCGACATCTGACCTGGGACTGCACTGTTTTCAATGGTGCCAACAGGCGACATCTGACCTGGGACTGCACTGTTTTCAATGGTGCCAACAGGCGACATTGGTGCTGAAAGAGTTAAATGTTGAACAATTACTTGTTATATATAAGAACATACGTAAACAGATCAGACCCTGGCCAGACAGCCCCTACAGAATATGTTTAAACTGTGTCTACTCTGTTTGCTACGGCGTTAAACTTTCTATGAAGAAATGTAGAGATCATGAATATTTATTAGCTGAAATTTAACAAATGGGATATTTACATTTGACCTTTTGGTATTGATAGAAACTGAAAAGCCAGAGCTAGTAAACAGAACAGACCATGATCAGACGGTCCCTATAGGAGTCTCTGATCTGGATCTACTCTGTTTTCAAAGACGGGTTATCTATGGAGTAAAGGGTTATAAGGTTTATCTATGGAGTAAATGGTTATAAGGTGTATCTATGGAGTAAAGGGTTATAAGGTGTATCTATGGAGTAAAGGGTTATAAGGTGCATCTATGGAGTAAAGGGTTATAAGGTGTATCTATGGAGTAAAGGGTTATAAGGTGTATCTATGGAGTAAAGGGTTATAAGGTGTATCTATGGAGTAAAGGGTTATAAGGTGTATCTATGGAGTAAAAGGTTATAAGGTGTATCTATGGAGTAAAGGGTTATAAGGTGTATCTATGGAGTAAAGGGTTATAAGGTGTATATATGGAGTAAAGGGTTATAAGGTGTATCTATGGAGTAAAGGGTTATAAGGTGTATCTATGGAGTAAAGGGTTATAAGGTGTATCTATGGAGTAAATGGTTATAAGGTGTATCTATGGAGTAAAGGGTTATAAGGTGTATCTTTGGAGTAAAGGGTTATAAGGTGTATCTATGGAGTAAAGGGTTATACGGTGTATATATGGAGTAAAGGGTTATAAGGTGTATCTATGGAGTAAAGGGTTATAAGATGTTTATATGGATAAAGGGTTATAAGATGTATCTATGGAGTAAAGGGTTATAAGATGTATCTATGGATAAAGGGTTATAAGATGTATCTATGGAGTAAAGGGTTTTAAGGTGTATCTATGGAGTAAAGGGTTATAAGGTGTATCTATGGAGTAAATGGTTATAAGGTGTATCTATGGAGTAAAATGTTTTAAGGTGTATCTATGGAGTAAAGGGTTATAAGGTGTATCCATGGAGTAAAGGGTTATAATGTATATCTATAGAGTAAAGGGTTATAAGATGTATCTGTGGAGTAAATGGTTATAATGTGTATCTATGGAGTAAAGGGTTATAAGGTGTATCTATGGAGTAAAGGGTTATAAGGTGTATCTATGGAGTAAAGGGTTATAAGGTGTATCTATGGAGTAAAGGGTTATAAGGTGTATCTATGGAGTAAAGGGTTATAAGGTGTATCTATGGAGTAAAGGGTTATAAGGTGCATCTATGGAGTAAAGGGTTATAAGGTGTATCTATGGAGTAAAGGGTTATAAGGTGTATCTATGGAGTAAAGGGTTATAAGGTGTATCTATGGAGTAAAGGGTTATAAGGTGTATCTATGGAGTAAAGGGTTATAAGGTGTATCTATGGAGTAAAGGGTTATAAGGTGTATCTATGGAGTAAAGGGTTATAAGGTGTATCTATGGAGTAAAGGGTTATAATGTGTATCTATGGAGTAAAGGGTTATAATGTGTATCTATGGAGTAAAGGGTTATAAGGTGTATCTATGGAGTAAAGGGTTATAAGGTGTATCTATGGAGTAAAGGGTTATAATGTGTATCTATGGAGTAAAGGGTTATAAGGTGTATCTATGGAGTAAAGGGTTATAAGGTGTATCTATGGAGTAAAGGGTTATAAGGTGTATCTATGGAGTAAAGGGTTATAAGGTGTATTTATGGAGTAAAGGGTTATAAGGTGTATCTATGGAGTAAAGGGGCAGCAGACTAATACGGTTTTATTTTACTTTCAGATAAAAAAAAATTCACAGAAAACTTGAAGAACAGGAGTGCTTGGACGATCAGTGTGAATGGGATAAGTAACTGACATAAATGTTCGTTTCACAGAGACTGTGGAATGAGAATGTTGTTAATAAACGGCGTCAGAGGAGTCTCCGTCTGCCTAAACTATGTTGTATTTTAACTTGCTTCTGATTCATTCATTCATTCATTCATTCATTCATTCATTCATTCATGTTTGATTAACTATTAGACGATGGCGAAACAGCTTTGATACAATAAACCACTCTAAATCGGAATTCTAATAAGAAATAATAAAGGTCCTTTTAAGCTAGGTTCCCACAGTCGATCAGATTAACTCGAGCAAACCCGATCAAATGATCGGGGACTGGTCTGGCTCGCTCGGCAGGAATGATCAGGAGTGATCGGGAGTGATCGGGGTCTACATTGGTCGGCATCGCTCGGACTCCCTACCAGATTTTTTGGGCATGTCGAGAAGCGATCGGGAAGCAGTCGGGTATTGATTGAGTAGAGGGTCGAGTTGACCAGGAGATCTAGTGCGGTCGGGATGAAATCATTTACCCGATTTCTACCCGATCATCTCGACCTCTACTCAAGTAATGCCAGATCGACCATGACGATGGAATGATTTTCAGTCAGCCCATTTATTCTAATTTATGATATTGATGAGCACGGCTTTCAGTCAACTTGTCTGTATCAAGTTTGTTAATATAGATTATTCTAATTTGTGATATTGATGAGCATGGCTTTCAGTCAACTTGTCTGTATCAAGTTTTGTTAATACAAAGTATTCTAATTTGTGATATTGATTAGCATGGCTTTCAGTCAACTTGTGATATTAACGAAGAATTAACACATACATCGGAATGTTCGCATGTGATATTAACGAAGAATTAATACACACATCGGAAATGTGTGTGATATGAAAGCAGGATGTAATATTTCTTACATAGCTCGTAAATATGTGCGAATAACAATGATGTAATAATTATTATATAGCTCGTAAATGTGTGCGATATAATGCAAATTGCATGATGTAATAATTATTACATAGATCGTAAATGTGTGCGATATAAACGCAGAATTTACTACCTATTACATACAGTAGAACCTCTCTATAACGGCCACTAAATTGTGTTAATTAGTTGGTATTTAGGACAGGTGGCTGCTTAAAGCAAGGTTAAAGTAAAACAGAACGCTTCTATAGGATCATTCTGTTTTACTTTCACCTTGCTTTAAGCAGCCATCTGTCTTTAACACAAATTACTTGATGTAATTTAGTGGCCGTTATAGAGAGGTTTTACTGTAGATAGTATAGGTATGTGCTATTAACCGTTCGCTTGCTGAATTTTAAAATACATTTTTCCTTCTTTACTTATGCCCTGTTGTATAATTACATATATCTTTACTGTGTACAAGTATTTCGCTGTGCAATCACTGCTGTGGAGTGCACTGGTTGCACAATCAACTTGTAAATAGTGCAGACCCTGATGAGACAGTTCCTACAGGAGCTGTCTCATCTGGGTCTTCACTATTTACAGGTAGATATATTGACGTGAATAGCAAGCGAAGGGTTAAAATACAGGGTGTAATATTTTTTTCATCATGCGATATTATTTCATTTTCGTTGTTACTGACGTTTGCATCCGGGAACATATTAGCCATAACTAAAGCTTTCAAATAGTGTTTTATTCAAGGTAAATGCATTTTCAAAACTATTTTAATTTAACTGATTACAAAGAAACGTCTAATCAGCAAATGTTCATATTCTACCCCGCATTGAACCCCTTCCCTCCCCTTTCATACACAAATTTATTTTCCCTCCGCCGCCAATCCCCATCCCAACCCCGACCCTAACGGTTATGTTGATGACAACGGGGTCATTTCAAGAAAGGAGCAGATTATTTCCATCCTCTCTTCGTGTATGCCCATGGATAGTTCAGTGTGTGGCTGTCTTGATCTCCTTGGTGGTCCGGTCTGTCGCTTGGGGTTGTAAAACGGTGCTTTGGGCTCTCTCCATGCATTCCACGTAGCCCCTGAAGATAAAAATATCCTACAGTTTTCATATCAAAACCCGGCGAAAGGCGAATATATAAACACCAAATGAGAGACCGAGAATAAGAGAATAAAACCAAACCCGATTTAGATCTTTTTGTCACACTGTGTTTATATGTCTGAAACAAACATGGATAGTAAATTGAAAACTATGACAGATCACAAATTTGGACACGACACACGTGTCAACTGCGTACTCAAATACTAAAATCGTAAGTTCTCCACCAAACCCTATGTATAGTGACCACTCTTTAGAATCGTCTCTTCGAGGCGATTCAAAAGAATGGTTACAACATAGGGTTTGGTGAAGAAATAAAGGAGTTATATTGGAAATATTTTAACCCTTTCCTCCATAAATACGCCATTCTACGCCTCTGTAAACGTCACTTTAGGAAACCATTGTGATAAATAGAGCATTTGCTCTATTTATCACAATGGTTTCAAACTACAAAATTCTAAAACAAAATCCTTTTCTCTGGTTAATGCTCCTTTTGGGTGGAGTTATTCAAAGTGGTTTGATTTAAAAAATAGCCTATGTGTGAATGGGTTAATTTACGCATCCCATCTGAACGTTTGGACAAAATACGACAGCGAAAGAGTTGATATTGATTTTAAAGATAAATGCTACCAAGCCTCTCAAAACCAGTCACTCAAAGTCACTAGAAGTCTAATTGTCGATGAATGCCTCATGAGTATTCATGCAATACTCCACCCATTATGAGTATTAATTGAATTAATAATCGGCCAAGGGTGTTCACATAGCACCCCAGGGACTGGGTCTATTCTGTATACAGTGCGCCGGCTTTCGGGGATTGTCTTCGGTTAAGATAACCAGTGTAGACCCTTATAAAAGTGGCTCGCAATGAACCCTATATGCTGTGTCTACACCGTTTTCCGGACTGCGTACTATCATTCGGACACACCGATTGTGCGGATAAGCTAAAGTACCATAAATGTGCTATCTTATTATTGATTAGTTATTTTTGTGCCCTTGACTGGTTGTTTGCATATTAAGGCAGTATTTGTGAAGTATGTATGGACCGCTGCCTGCTCATTGTCTTAGGGATTATTTCTCAAGGCGTATCTCTTTCTATGTCAAACAGTGCCTACCCAGTTCAATTATCACTCCGTTCTGGATCTGCACGGTTTGCATTACACTTACTGTCTTTCCTGCGCTTAATATGCAAAGCACCCGCAAATGCATGAATAGTCTTGTATCGATACATTGTATTTGTGTGTGTATAGTTGTATCATAAGTTGGTTTTTTTGCGTTTCTTTTATTTCTCAAAGTTGATGTAGTTAATTACCTTTTACACAGATGCTACTTATTGCTGATATTACACCAGAACTAAAACTATCTCTATTTCCGACAAGCAGTACAAATCATGAACAGAGGTTGCGCCAAGCACCGTCTGGGCTGTGTTTACACTGTTTGAGAAATGTCGATAGTGGTGATAATCATCTCGACACCCAGCAGTATTGCGGAAGAACAGTTCCCCGAAGTATGTCCCATATATTTCGTTTCGATATGGACCTACAGAGTAGGGTTATCAGTACATCTTGCCTATCCTGTCTATTCCCTTGGTATGCTGGACGTCTATCGTAACGTTAATATAAGATTGTTTCATATACTTTCATTGTTAATAATGTTGCCATTTTGTGTAATGTGATTGTCGTTTGTATTGTGAACTCTCCTTAAGGAGGAAATAAAGAATATCTATCTATCTATCTCTCAAAACCAGTCACTCAAAGTCACTAGAAGTCTAACTGTCGATCAATGCCTCATGAATATTCATGCAATACTCCACCCATTATGAGTATTAATTGAATTAATTATTATATTAAGTTGTCAGATCAGGGTCTGCTTTGTTGGCTCATATGTAAACTCATTGACACATTGTTTTCAATGCTTAACCCTTTCGCTGCTAATGCCGGATCTGTGATTACCTATGCAAACAGTTTGGATCCAGATGAGACACCGAGTAACTCGGCGTCTCATCAGGATCCAAACTGTTTGTTACTGGTACTATGTTTTTGAAACAAAAGTGAAGAAAATCAAAAGAATGAAAAATTGTAGCAGACGACAAAGTTAGCAGACGACAGAGTTTGACAGCGAAAGGGTTAATATAATAATTACTAGAATTGTGTTGGCTAATCGTATAATTCCACTGCTTGTGTAGTGCTTGAAGCGAGTAATGTATAGAGTAAACAAGTGAAGATGTTAGAAAAAGTGAAGATGCTAAATGCTATCTGAAATGACACATGTAAACAATTAAAGTTTAGAGGCAAGAGTAGTGTTGTACATGAACAGACTCAATAAAACCGAGTCTGCAATTTTTCTCTTTCGGCATTGCTACTTTTGCTTTCGAAGGATCACCCACTTTCAGAATATATGTACTTCACAATAAATAGCAGGCGTTAAGTGCTTGTGTGACGGCTGTAAAAAGTCGACCCGTACTTCATTCTCAGTGTTGTTATATTTCTGGTCATTCGGGATCATTAGTTTTGATGGTATAAGTTCTGAAACTTGAATACTGCTTAAGCCGGTGCTAGGGGGCGTGAGTAGTGTTGCACTTTTAATTACTACTCATGAACAGACTCAATAAAACCGAGTCTGCATTTTTTCTCTTTTGGCATTGCTACTTTTGCTTTCGAAGGATCACCCACTTTCAGAATATATTTACAGTCTAAGAAATTCTTCTGCAGGGGCCTATCTGGTCTAGATTTACTCTATTTACAAACATGTTAAAGATACTTGTATGTAATAAAGGGTTAGGCAGCGAAGATCCGGAACATGCACCAGTGGTGCAACAGCGCGGCCAGTTGTGTATCCTGCTTGCAAATCCATCATGTGCATGCAATGTTTTATTTGTGGTTAGATACTGTCAAAATCGGTAAACGACGTCAGGCTGAGAGCTACAGATAAAGATGCGTACCCAAATACTAAAAGAGTCATTTCTCCAGCAAACCCTGCACTGTGACCACTCGAAGAGACGATTCTAAAGAGTTGTCACAGAATAGGATTTGGTGAAGATATAAAGGAACCACTCTTGAAAAATGTGTAAATTTGGACGTTCTACGTGTTTAAGTATTTTACACAAACCTGGTCTGTCAGCCACAGCATAGCCCTGGAACACTTCTTCGACTGTGCGGTGCCTTTTCTCGCCATCGCTGGATAAAGATAACCGGGAAAGGTCAAAGGTTGCGCGATGAAGGCCGGAAGGTGCTTGGTAAATGTCACGGCCGTCGTTGAATTGACCTTTGTTGCATGCATATTTGTGAGTTTCAAGCTTTTCCGAGACTGTGAAAACGAAAAGGAAAGTTTAAGGTTTATTTCATATTAACTATTTACGGATAGTATTAACCCTTTCCCTCATATAAACGTATTTTCACGCATTTGCAAACAGAGTAGACCCAGATCAGACGGTTCCTACACGAGCCGTCTGATCAGGGTCTGCTCTGTTTGCTAATAGAATTTGATAGACCTGTTTCTTTACTTTCTAAAATGGCTGCAATGTTCCACCTTCCAACAATTTTGTCCATGAGTATTCAGTAGGTATTGAAATCTGAAATAAACACAGAACTGGGAAAGGGTTAAGCCACTTGCATAACATCGAAACAGACTATACATGTAGTTCTATATATAACTCCTATTATTATTAATACACTGATATAGTTATAGGAAGTATACAACTCAGGCGCGGATTTAGAGGGGCGGAGCCGGCGTACGCCCCCTAAAATTGCCAAAACCAAACAGTTTTAGTAATATTTTAGATCTAGATCTACTAAAAATCAATAAAACAATGATTTAATCTGATAAACAAAAATTATTTTCCTCACCCAATTACACTCTCTTTCAACATGTATTACAACCCCCCCCCCCCCCCCCCACCCCCAATCTGAAATCCTCTGCAACTATAGTCTTTTTCAATATATTGCCAGTGTATAAATCTGCTATCAACTTTCGCATTTGCAAACAGCTTGGATCCTGATAAGACGCCGAGCAACTCGGCGTCGAGAAACTCGGCATTTCATCAGGACCCCAGCTGTTTGAAACTTGGTAAATACAGTAAAACTTCTTTATAAAAGCCACTAAATTATGTTAATTAGTTGGTATTTTAGGCAGGTGGCTGCTTAAAGCAAGGAGAAAGTAAAACAGAACGCTCCTATAGGAGCGTTCTGTTTTACTTTCACCTTGCTTTAAGCAACCACCTGTCTTTAACACAAACTATTTGATGTAATGAAGTGGCCGTTATATAGAGGTTTTACTGTAGTTTGAGTGAAAATTTCAGCAAATGAGAAATTGAGAAATTGATCAGATACCGTTTTTTAGCATGAGAAGGGTCAATTGGAATCGGGTTGGTTCGAGCTCAAAAACCAGCTACGTCGTTGATCCCCTGTTGGTTTCTTCCAGGAGCGTAGCTGAATCCAAATGCAATGTGCGCACCGGGCTATAGGGGTCTGAGGGCATGCTACCCCTGCCAGGAGCGTAGCTGAATCCAAATGCAATGTGCGCACCGGGCTATAGGGGTCTGAGGGCATGCTACCCCTGCCAGGAGCATAGCTGAATCCCAAATGTAATGAGCGCACTGGGCTATAGGGGTCTGAGGGCATGCTCCCTTACCAGGAGCATAGCTGAATCCCAAATGCCATGTACACACACCGTGCCTATAGGGTATGTGGCTCATTTTTACACTTGATTCCTCTATTCTTTAAATGGTGATAGTTTGTACACAAACATTACAGTAAAGTTTGATTTTACGCAAATGCGTATCGCTAGCTTCACCCTTGCATTTTGTTGTCTTTTTTGTCATGATTATTCTGAATGCTTTTAACCCATTTGTTCCCACGATTCCATATATGGGACGTAGGCAAACATTGTATTATGCGGCATCCGATCACAGTCTACACTGTTCAATATGTAAAACAAAACGAAATTGAAAATTTATGCCAGGCACCCCCGAGATAAACAAAATGGACTAACCCGATATACAAACATGGAAGAACCCACTGGGCGCAAATGGGTTAATCAATGTCTAACAAGTGAGGAACGGCTTTTATACAGAAAACAGAATTCTCCATGTATTTTTTACGCCAAATAGTTTTCGTCTACAATGTCCTCTGCTTTAAGTATCAGATTGGACGTTTCTTCTCTAAAATGCAAGTGATGTGTCAAACAGTTTGGATCCAGATTAGACGCATAGTTGCTTGGCATCTCATCTAGATCCAAACTGTTTTCATAGGTAATTACATATTCGCCCATGGCATTAAGCTATGTGAGTCAGTTTCCGGCGAATTCGGCTATGTCAGTCGGTTTCCGGCGAATTCGGCTATGTGGGTCTGTTTCCGGCGAATTCGGAACAGACCCTCATAAAACGACAGCTGTCCTTCAAGATCTGGATCTTCTCAGGTTACGAAGGTGTAGGAAAGCGGGCTTGTTAACCCATTACCTCACAGGCTATTTTAAGACCCATTACCTCATAGGCTATTTCAGACCCATTACATCATAGGCTATTTTTAGATACAACCACTTTGAATTAATCGACCGAAAATGAGCATTAATTAGAGAAAAGGAAAATTTAAGAATTTTGTAGTTTGAAACCATTGTGATAAATAGAGCATTTGCTCCTATATGAGCAAATGCTCTATTTATCACAGTGGTTTCACAAAGTGACTTTTATAGAGTCGTCAAAAGTCGTCAATATGAGGGAAAGTGTTAAGTATACGATTTATCAAGCTGTACACAAAAAAATAAAACATTCTTGATCACTAGACACTAAATACTTACATCTTCTTTTGTTGTGAACATAAACATGATTCAGATCTCTGGCCTGGTAATAAAACCCTCTGGCCCCATGTTGATGGAATAGTTCAATCTGATTGGTCAAAATAGTGCTCATCTCTGTAGCAGATTGTCTGAAACACAATGCCATGTTTACTGCAAATTTTCGTCGGGTCGGGTTTCGTTGAACCGATTGGACCCCATGAATATTCATGCAAGAAATAATGACATAATAAATATTGATTAGCTGAATTTTAGATTTTTATAATGACAAGGGTATTTTATATCATGACAGAAACTGTCGAATCAGATCTATGTTATTTCAAAAGGAAACAGAACAGACCATGATCAGATGGCTCATATTGGATCCGTATTATCTTGGTCTACTCTGTTTGCCAAGGAATTGACAACAATTTCTTTACAGAGTAAAGTTTAAGAGCCAGAATAAGGCCTGCTTTTGGTGGTGGTATTTGTTTTGTTTTTCATTGTAATCTAAAAGACAGCGAAATAAAGTGTATGTATGCCAATGTCAAAGAAGCAAGGGCTCATGTTTTCGTTTAAAGGCGTCAATATGAGGGAATGGGTCAAGTATGTAACGAACATCTTACAGCTGCGGTATGTTTCCTGAGAAAATGTGTTTCCAATGTTCGCCCTAGTGGCCCTAGACCAGAACAAGGAAACGTATGGCCCTGGTAAAAACATAGAATCAGAATTACGATTCCGTAAGCAAACAAAAGAGACCCCTATCCGATGGCTCATTTAGGGGCCGTCTAATATGGGTCTATTGTTTGCAAAGGTGTTAAAGAGACGTAATTATGGAGCAAGTTAACACTTTCCTCCATAGGCAATTTTTATACCCAACCTCTTTGAATGAATCTACCGAAAAGGAGAATTTACTAGAGAATTTACTAGTGAAAAGGAAAATGTTAGAATTGTGTAGTATTGAAACCTATGGAGCAAATGCTCTATTTATCACAATGGTTTCCAGAAGTGACTATTACAGAGGCGTAGAAATGCGTATTTATGTAGGAAAGGGTTAAACAATGTTTTCTAGGCTGATATTTTAATATATACAGTGGAACTTTGGTATCTTGAACTCAAATGACCATACTAATTACTTAGAGATAAAAGAGGTTATGGTCTTCCAATATCTTATCGGGATAATTTCTCTTCACAGCTTTATGCAGGTTTATAGTAATACTCATAGCTCCTGTAGGAGCTTTCAGCATTACATTTCACCTACATTAATATGTCCCATGTGTTTCTAGAAATGTATAGCGATACATTTTAAAACAATTCTCTGTTGTAAAATTTCGAAGGACGGAACTTTTACTTCGAGTCATCCCGAAGTTCGAGATATCGAAGTTCAAACTGTTTATTCAGTTCTAACTCCAATAGATCTACTTCGACATGAAATGTTTGAGATATTTTAGGGTCAAAACACAATTGAAAAAATAAACGATGGCTACAAGTTTACTCCGATTTTGGTCTATATTATAGAATTTTATCTTTGTTTATTATCATTGTAGGACAAACACAATAGTCCAGGATCGTTTATCTTCTATTTTTTATTTGCTAATATAAACATAAACGCAAGCGAAAATTGGAAACCCGTTTTCTTAGGAAACATACCGCAACTGTAAGATGATCGTTACATACTTGACCCATTTCCTCATATTGACGCCTTTGTAAAAGTCACTTTTGAAACCATCGTGATAAATAGAGCATTTGATCCATAGGAACAAACGCTCTATTTATCACAATGGCTTAAAAACGATGCAAGTCTAAAATCTTTTCTACTAAATGCTTATTTTCGGTAGACTTATTCAAAGAGATTGGTTCTAAATATAGGCTATGAGATAATGCTCTGATCTAATATTTCGACCACGAAGGACCTTTTTCAAAGATTATTTTGTCATAATGCACGTCACATTTTTGTTACATGCATTCAGACATAAAATCAAAGCCAATACTCTCTTTGATTTCACTTTGATTTTATGGCTGAATGCATGTAACAAAAATGTGACGTGTATTGTAACAGGACTGGTGAAAAACATGCAGCCAGACCGGGGATCGAACCCGGGACCCCTCACTTACAAGGCGAGTGCTCTAACCACTGAGCTATCCGAACCGCTTACTGTCTTTCACCCAGCACCTGTACCCGACCTGTCACAGTATTATGACATGATAATCTTTGAAAAAGGTCCTTAGTAGTCGAAATATTAGATTAGAGCAGTTCAAGTATTTATGTATTAGATATTAATTCCCTTTCTGAATATTTTCTATATTATGAGATAATGGGTAAAGGAATGCCGGTGTTTTAGTTTGTTTTGTTTGATGTTGGTGGTTTTCTTTTTTAAAAGCAGATAATAACACACTCCTTTTCATTAGCCTGGCGAGCTCTACTTGTATGAGCATTTATTGAGCAAACCAATGGTACATTAAAAGCAAAATAATTAAAATACTTACTGAAACATGTCGCCAATCTGCAAGTTTTCAAGTGATCCCGTGGAGTTTTGACGTCACATAAATGACGCCGTCGTCATGACGCCGTTACAGTGCCGCAGAAATTGCGGATCAAAGAAATGTAAAATGTGAACGTTTATTGGTGGATAACACAGAACACCACTAAACTTTTTTTCCTAGTAAAAAAGCAAAATCAATCGCAAGCGAGTGTCAAAGACTTTTTTGACAAAGAACAATGACATTGACTACTTAGTGGATAATGCATTAGCTTTTAAAGCCGAAAGTCGTGGGTTCGCTTGCCTAAATGGGTAATGAAGTAAATATTCCAAAATAGGGAATTAATATAATACATAAATACTTAAACTGCTCTGATCTAATATTTCGACCACTAAGGGCCTTTGTCAAAGATTATCATGTCAAAATACACGTCACATTTTTGTTACATGCATTCAGCCATAAAATCAAAGAGAATAATGTTGATCCAGCGTCGTCATGGTGACATTGGGTTGTTTTTTAAAATGTCATGACGTCATCAAAATGACGTCATCAAATGACGTCATGGGTGCAACGACGTCATGCATGCATTAGCGCATTATCCTCTTTGATGTTACAGCCAAATGGTCTGTAGGTACTCAGCCTCCATATCCAATCAGTTTCATGGATCTGTCTTTCAGTTCTACATGCATGGAACATCCGTTTCAAAACTACAAATCTCACATCATCACTGCTATGACCACCGATTCCAAAATGTCTATTTATTGGCTTCTCTCTCTCATGCCTCACATCACTCAAATGTTCTTTCATTCTCTCCCGAATTTCTCTCTCAGTTTCACCGACATACACCATTATATCGCATTTACTGCATTTAATTGCATATACTACATTTCTTTCTCTACAGTTAATATTAGTTGACACATTGTAAACTGATTGCCTGTTTGTGTCACTTATACTTGACATTTCAAGAATACTGCAAGTAGCACAACCCTGAGAACAGACTGTATTGCTTGGTCTAACAATCCTGTTAGTTTTTGAATGCACCAGTGTGTCACATAGATTTTTATCACGCCTGAATGCTACGATTGGCAGTTGTTGGAATACTTCTTTAAGCCGGTCTGATTGATGCAAAACTTTTGAATGTTTGTTTACAATGTAATGTATATTCGGTAGCAGATTTGAATACGTCAAAACTAAAGGGACCCTATTCATTTTCCTGTTAGATCTAACTGTTTGTTTCTTTACTAATGTGGCAGATCTGTCAAGTTTATCCACCCTTACCAACTGATTTTCTATCATCCTACCACTATATCCTCTCTTCCTTAACTGACCCTTGAGTTTATTTATTTCTCTAATATAGTCCGATTCTTTTTCACATATACGCTTAATTCTTAGTCCCAAACCATATGCTATGCTCCTTTTTGTACTAGGAGGATGGCAGGAAGAATTATTAAGGTACAGCTGTTTGTCTGTTGGTTTTACATAAAGATCTGTGTATATATGACCATTGTCTATTTTAACTAGAGTATCCAGAAATTCTATCTGATCCAAACCATATCTAAGCTCTATACTAATATTCGGGTGAATACTGTTTGCATGTTTCGCAAAATCTTCCAATTCTTGAACTGTACCATCCCAGATCCCGAAACCATCATCAATGAATCTCTTGTAAAACATTGGCACTTTTTTGTGTGACATCAATTCTTCATCCCATTTCCTCATATATGAACAAGCAAAATTCTTTCCTAATTTTGAACCAATTGCCACCCCATCTTTTTGTATGAAAGTGCTATCTCCAAAAGAAAATGTGTTGTTGTCTAAAACTGTTTGAATCATCTTAAGAACATTTTCTGTATCAATCAATGGATCACTTCTGTTTGCAAGGCCTTCCATACATGCATCTAGTCCCTCTTTCTTTGGGACTGATGGGTACAACTTTGCTACGTCAAAACAGAACAAAATGCAATTTTCTGAAAGTGGTTCATTAATCTGTTTTAATTTGTTAATAAAATCAGTTGTATCCCTGATGTAGCTGGGTGAAGTTTCAACAAATTCACTAAGTTCATGCTCAGCAACTTCAGCTAACCTCTCAGTGGCAGTACCCATGCCACTAACTATTGTTCTAAAAGGAGCAGTTGGTTTGTGGATTTTAGGGTTCCCTTTCAATTTACCTGGTCTGGAGTACTTTGGGATAAGATACTGTTTCATTTCTTTTGATATGGCACCTTCCCTAAACATTTTGTTTACTAGCTTTTTCACTTCTTTCAGGCTTATTTCAGTTCGGTCACTATTAGTTGCCTCATACGAATCACTTGTTAAAACCTCTTTTTTCATTGACTCTATGTATACTTCCTTATCTAAAACAACTATACCTGAACCCTTGTCTGCAGGTCTGATCACTATGTTTTCATTGTGCAAAAGTTCATAAAAAGCCTCTTTCTCATCTTTCGATATATTTAGCTGACTATTCTTTTTCAAACTATTGACTATGTCATTCTTAACCAGTTCTATACATAGGTCAAGATGCCTGTCCCTGCCTGAATTTGGTGTGAAGTTTCTATCTTTCTTCACTTTAAATTTATCACTAATATGATCATTATCGTCATCATGTAGATCTACACTATCATTTTCAAAGAAATACTCTTTCAGTCTCATTTGTCTTTCCCATTCAGAAAGATCTGATAACAGTTTTACCTTGTCTATTTTTGTCCTAGATGGTATAAATTTTAAACCCTTTTCTAAAAGTAACTGATGTATCCTTATTTCTTTTATTTTCTGTAATGTTTTTGGTTGCGTAATCAGACTTAGAACGACTCTTGACACTAGAAAATTTCCTTTTGCCCAATCTTGTTTTTATTCTAGAAATTTCCGGTGGCATAGTGGTTTGGCTTTTTGTCTCCAATACATCATATCCTTTTCCTGCAAAAACTGAAATTTCTGAAGCTGTAGGATTTTCAAACCAATCTACTGAAATGTTGGGGTTGTTACTTCCTGCAATTGGATTAACATTTGGCAAAGAACTATCGGTAACAACTAAACTAAAATGGTGATTTTCAAGAAGAAGACTTACCCCTCTGTTTCCACTCTCACACTTCTCACTTACAAACCTGTGCCAATTATTGTATTTCCTATCATATGTCACGATGATAGGTATGCAATATAAATCAGTAGCAGCGTGAAGTTCTGCCTCAGTAGCCCACGATGATACTCTGCCATCAGTAAATAACTGATTTCTGATATGAGTTTCAATATCATCGTCTACCAAGTGGCTGTATGACTGCTTATTCACATGCATGAAATTATTCAGTTCCTTTCTGATGGTCTCGTGTTGAAACTGAGTTCCATAGAAATACTGACTTAAACACCTATAAAAACAATTGCCATCCTTCACAATATTAACAACTCTGTATCCTGGCTCTGAGGTCGATGCATGATTGAGTTCCTGCAAAGAATGCCATTTTTTGACTTAACAACGTCCAATCTCGCCTTTTCTCTTATCTTCCATGCATTGATCTCATCTCCAGAAACAGAATCAATTACACTAGATAGCTTTTCCACTTCCGATCCAATTTCCAAAGATTTCCTTTCACATGCTTCTCTGACAATTTCCATCAGTTTTAAAGAAGCATCTTCCTTCACTTTCCTACAACACTCGAATTCCTTTTCACTAGCATCCATTTGCATATCCCACTTTATCCTGAAACCTTTCGGAATTATAGAGGCTCGACTACAACTCGATAGAAACTCCAAATGACTTTCATATCGAAGTTGTTTTTCCACAGCATTCCTCAACAATCGTGCTTTATCCATGATATCTCCAAGGAGCACAAATTCACAATGAAGTAAATATTCCAAAATAGGGAATTAATACAATACATAAATACTTAAACTGCTCTGATCTAATATTTCGACCACTAAGGGCCTTTGTCAAAGATTATCATGTCAAAATACACGTCACAGTTTTGTTACATGCATTCAGCCATAAAATCAAAGAGAATAATGTTGATCCAGCGTCCTCATGGTGACATTGGGTTGTTTTTTAAAATGTCATGACGTCATCAAAATGACGTCATCAAATGACGTCATGGGTGCAACGACGTCATGCATGCATTAGCGCATTATCCTCTTTGATGTTACAGCCAAATGGTCTGTAGGTTCTCAGCCTCCATATCCAATCAGTTTCATGGATCTGTCTTTCAGTTCTACATGCATGGAACATCCGTTTCAAAACTACAAATCTCACATCATCACTGCTATGACCACCGATTCCAAAATGTCTATTTATTGGCTTCTCTCTCTCATGCCTCACATCACTCAAATGTTCTTTCATTCTCTCCCGAATTTCTCTCTCAGTTTCACCGACATACACCATTATATCGCATTTACTGCATTTAATTGCATATACTACATTTCTTTCTCTACAGTTAATATTAGTTGACACATTGTAAACTGATTGCCTGTTTGTGTCACTTATACTTGACATTTCAAGAATACTGCAAGTAGCACAACCCTGAGAACAGACTGTATTGCTTGGTCTAACAATCCTGTTAGTTTTTGAATGCACCAGTGTGTCACATAGATTTTTATCACGCCTGAATGCTACGATTGGCAGTTGTTGGAATACTTCTTTAAGCCGGTCTGATTGATGCAAAACTTTTGAATGTTTGTTTACAATGTAATGTATATTCGGTAGCAGATTTGAATACGTCAAAACTAAAGGGACCCTATTCATTTTCCTGTTAGATCTAACTGTTTGTTTCTTTACTAATGTGGCAGATCTGTCAAGTTTATCCACCCTTACCAACTGATTTTCTATCATCCTACCACTATATCCTCTCTTCCTTAACTGACCCTTGGGTTTATTTCTTTCTCTAATATAGTCCGATTCTTTTTCACATATACGCTTAATTCTTAGTCCCAAACCATATGCTATGCTCCTTTTTGTACTAGGAGGATGGCAGGAAGAATTATTAAGGTACAGCTGTTTGTCTGTTGGTTTTACATAAAGATCTGTGTATATATGACCATTGTCTATTTTAACTAGAGTATCCAGAAATTCTATCTGATCCAAACCATATCTAAGCTCTATACTAATATTCGGGTGAATACTGTTTGCATGTTTCGCAAAATCTTCCAATTCTTGAACTGTACCATCCCAGATCCCGAAACCATCATCAATGAATCTCTTGTAAAACATTGGCACTTTTTTGTGTGACATCAATTCTTCATCCCATTTCCTCATATATGAACAAGCAAAATTCTTTCCTAATTTTGAACCAATTGCCACCCCATCTTTTTGTATGAAAGTGCTATCTCCAAAAGAAAATGTGTTGTTGTCTAAAACTGTTTGAATCATCTTAAGAACATTTTCTGTATCAATCAATGGATCACTTCTGTTTGCAAGGCCTTCCATACATGCATCTAGTCCCTCTTTCTTTGGGACTGATGGGTACAACTTTGCTACGTCAAAACAGAACAAAATGCAATTTTCTGAAAGTGGTTCATTAATCTGTTTTAATTTGTTAATAAAATCAGTTGTATCCCTGATGTAGCTGGGTGAAGTTTCAACAAATTCACTAAGTTCATGCTCAGCAACTTCAGCTAACCTCTCAGTGGCAGTACCCATGCCACTAACTATTGTTCTAAAAGGAGCAGTTGGTTTGTGGATTTTAGGGTTCCCTTTCAATTTACCTGGTCTGGAGTACTTTGGGATAAGATACTGTTTCATTTCTTTTGATATGGCACCTTCCCTAAACATTTTGTTTACTAGCTTTTTCACTTCTTTCAGGCTTATTTCAGTTCGGTCACTATTAGTTGCCTCATACGAATCACTTGTTAAAACCTCTTTTTTCATTGACTCTATGTATACTTCCTTATCTAAAACAACTATACCTGAACCCTTGTCTGCAGGTCTGATCACTATGTTTTCATTGTGCAAAAGTTCATAAAAAGCCTCTTTCTCATCTTTCGATATATTTAGCTGACTATTCTTTTTCAAACTATTGACTATGTCATTCTTAACCAGTTCTATATATAGGTCAAGATGCCTGTCCCTGCCTGAATTTGGTGTGAAGTTTCTATCTTTCTTCACTTTAAATTTATCACTAATATGATCATTATCGTCATCATGTAGATCTACACTATCATTTTCAAAGAAATACTCTTTCAGTCTCATTTGTCTTTCCCATTCAGAAAGATCTGATAACAGTTTTACCTTGTCTATTTTTGTCCTAGATGGTATAAATTTTAAACCCTTTTCTAAAAGTAACTCTTGTGCATTAGTAAGTGGGTAGCTAGACATGTTAATAACTGATGTATCCTTATTTCTTTTATTTTCTGTAATGTTTTTGGTTGCGTAATCAGACTTAGAACGACTCTTGACACTAGAAAATTTCCTTTTGCCCAATCTTGTTTTTATTCTAGAAATTTCCGGTGGCATAGTGGTTTGGCTTTTTGTCTCCAATACATCATATCCTTTTCCTGCAAAAACTGAAATTTCTGAAGCTGTAGGATTTTCAAACCAATCTACTGAAATATTGGGGTTGTTACTTCCTGCAATTATATTAACATTTGGCAATTATATAGAGCTTAGATATGGTTTGGATCAGATAGAATTTCTGGATACTCTAGTTAAAATAGACAATGGTCATATATACACAGATCTTTATGTAAAACCAACAGACAAACAGCTGTACCTTAATAATTCTTCCTGCCTTCCTCCTAGTACAAAAAGGAGCATAGCATATGGTTTGGGACTAAGAATTAAGCGTATATGTGAAAAAGAATCGGACTATATTAGAGAAAGAAATAAACTCAAGGGTCAGTTAAGGAAGAGAGGATATAGTGGTAGGATGATAGAAAATCAGTTGGTAAGGGTGGATAAACTTGACAGATCTGCCACATTAGTAAAGAAACAAACAGTTAGATCTAACAGGAAAATGAATAGGGTCCCTTTAGTTTTGACGTATTCAAATCTGCTACCGAATATACATTACATTGTAAACAAACATTCAAAAGTTTTGCATCAATCAGACCGGCTTAAAGAAGTATTCCAACAACTGCCAACCGTAGCATTCAGGCGTGATAAAAATCTATGTGACACACTGGTGCATTCAAAAACTAACAGGATTGTTAGACCAAGCAATACAGTCTGTTCTCAGGGTTGTGCTACTTGCAGTATTCTTGAAATGTCAAGTATAAGTGACACAAACTATGGAGGACGATCAACGCCAAAATTGCATCATGCTTTGTGGCATTTCAATTTGCTTCATGTTAATTGCATTATGCTAAATGATTATTGCATGTCACGATGTGCTTTCTTCTTTCTTTGAAGTTTCTTCCTCGATCCGACATTTGACCGTCTGTAAACTTGTTTATTGATTATAATAACGTCAAATAATGTGTTTCATTGTTTAAACTTCTTTGGAGCATATTCTTTGTGCTATTTGCTTAGCGCTTGGTGCTTGGTGCTTGATGCTTGATGCGTGGTTCGTTGTTCCATCTTCGCCCCGGTCTTTGTCGTACTCTAGTCAGCTCGGACTAAAATGCTGAAGTGATTTGCCGAACACATTGGTAAAGAAGGAAAACGCTATGAAGACATAGAAATAGAAGGATTTCAAAAAACACACAAAAAATAGAAGGGTTACTGATCCATTACATTAGATAGAGTGTGTGTGTGTGTGTGTGTGTGTGTGTGTGTGTGTGTGTGTGTGTGTGTGTGTGTGTGTGTGTGGGTGGTGGGTGGGGGGGGGGGTATTTACTGCTGGGAGAAGAATAATAATAACAAGAGGGTCTGAAAGGCCCTGACATCGCTCACCAGACAATCAGAGGATAAGATTTTCAAAGTTTTCACTATGTGTTTCTATAGAAAACTAGCCGGTCCTGGGGTGAACCAATTTTGACACAAGGGGCATAATTTATGTAACTTTTGTAGAGGACCTCAAGTGAAGAAAATTTAAGAAAATGTAAATGAAATTTAAACATATAACAATGTAGATCTAAATAAGGGCATGCACAAAAGTATGTATACCCTCTCCCTGGGCAAATCGGTTGAATTTCAGAAAGAATATATTAATCTATATCGTTAATAACTCAAAGTCTCATCAGGTTCAATTAGTTTACTCTCTATTTGCATTTTTAAAAATTTGAAGCAGAGCTCATTTTAGATTAACTAGTATTGAGCAAAAATATTTTCTCGTATTTATAATAATTACAGCGTGAGTAAATGACGTCACAAATATGTGATTTTAATAGCGCGTGCATTCATCCACCTGAATCGGGGTCAGATGTCATTTATGCATTTCATTTTT
Organism: Azorinus chamasolen; assembly: GCA_963576725.1. Lineage (NCBI taxonomy): Eukaryota > Metazoa > Mollusca > Bivalvia > Cardiida > Solecurtidae > Azorinus > Azorinus chamasolen. The sequence goes on from OY755248.1 coordinate 74,940,452, forward strand.
TTATGTGCAATACTTTATATATTATAGCTTTATATTAACTATTTGGATGCTAGTGGCAAATCAAATCTATGATAACAGATTGGATCCAGATTAGACGCCATTTTACTCGGAGTTTTATCAGGATCCAAATGCGTGTCCATAAAGAATAAATCTACAAATTGAAGCAGACAACATTTATTAATTATCCAGACGCAACATTACTGAACTTCTGAACATTTATTTCTTGTGTATATAGATCTGTGTTTTACTGTTTTGTATTTTGTATGAAATGCTCGTTTTGAGGGCCTCAAGGTAGATTAGTCATTATGATTAATTTAGCTACCCTCGTTAAATAAATTATTCAATGTTCAAAATTTCAGATATTTTCATTACACCTTCATGAGTTATTATTATTCATATCTTTTATTTTCAACCCTTCCCCTGTTCTATGTTTATTCAAAATTTAAATACCTACTGAATATTCATGGACAAAATAGTTATAATGAAATATGGAAGGTGGGACAGTGTAGCTATTTTAGAAAGTAAAGAAACATCTTTCAAATTCTATTGACGAACGGAGCGGACCCTGATCAGACAGCTGCTATAGGAGCCATCTGATCTGGGTCTGCTGTGTTTGCAAATGTGTGAAAAGATGTTAACATGAGAGAAAGGGTTAGTAAACATATTATAAGTATATTGTACACAAAATGAAAATAATGTAATGTAATGTATTTCTCAAACCCAATATAATTCTAATAAAAATATGCTATTTTATGACATATTAGACATGTTTATATTTATACATGTAATCTTAGCCCTTTTCCCTGTTCTATATTTAGTCCCGATTCCAATACCTATACAGAATATTTATGGACCAAAAATTATAATGAAAATATGGAAGGTGGAACATTGAAGTCATTCAGAAATTCTAAATAAACAGATGAATGAAATTCCATTAGCAATCAGAGCAGATCCTGATCAGACGGTCCGTACATGATCCACGCGTGGTCTATCACACATCGGCGATCAGGGTACTACGCAGTTGACCCTTTACTCAATGAATATTCATGTGAAAAATAATGACAATGAAATAGCATATGGACACGTGAATTTTATCAGGGCAAACTATGCAGAATGATATCTTTGACAGACCATCAGCAAACAAGACAGACCCTGATCAGACGGACATAAAAAAGCAACAAATAAAATTGCACCAAAGGCAACATCTTTTTTAAATAATTAATCCCCCCCATACACACACGTCCGAATAATGTTCTTTTTTTTCGCTCAAAGCAACATTTAAAAACCAAACCAAACATTTAATTCGATCTACGTTGAATCCATCCTCAGTACTTTCAGTAGTTTGATTATCTGGTTTTACATGCAGCGCCACCTATATGGCGAGTTCGGCTGAAGTGCATTATGCCTTCGGCGTTCGTCGTTCGGCTTTATGCTTGTTGCTATGGGCTTACCGCATTGGGTCATGTGTCATTGAAGAAACTTCAATGAAAGAAGGACTCCCATCTTGACATGCAATAATCGTTTAGCAAACTGTTCAACACCACAATGCAGGATGCATTTATCATGAAGCAAACTGAAATGCCACAATGCATGATGCAATTACAATGAAGCAAACTGAAATGCCACAAAGCATGATGCAATTTTGGCGTTGATCGTCCTCCATAACAAACAGGCAATCAGTTTACAATGTGTCAACTAATATTAACTGTAGAGAAAGAAATGTAGTATATGCAATTAAATGCAGTAAATGCGATATAATGGTGTATGTCGGTGAAACTGAGAGAGAAATTCGGGAGAGAATGAAAGAACATTTGAGTGATGTGAGGCATGAGAGAGAGAAGCCAATAAATAGACATTTTGGAATCGGTGGTCATAGCAGTGATGATGTGAGATTTGTAGTTTTGAAACGGATGTTCCATGCATGTAGAACTGAAAGACAGATCCATGAAACTGATTGGATATGGAGGCTGAGAACCTACAGACCATTTGGCTGTAACATCAAAGAGGATAATGCGCTAATGCATGCATGACGTCGTTGCACCCATGACGTCATTTGATGACGTCATTTTGATGACGTCATGACATTTTAAAAAACAACCCAATGTCACCATGACGACGCTGGATCAACATTATTCTCTTTGATTTTATGGCTGAATGCATGTAACAAAAATGTGACGTGTATTTTGACATGATAATCTTTGACAAAGGCCCTTAGTGGTCGAAATATTAGATCAGAGCAGTTTAAGTATTTATGTAAATGGGTAATGCTAACTCGTTATTTGATGAATAGTACTCATTAAAGACCCAACCCATTATGAGATTAACTAATCAATTTCTAGTGTAAAATATAAAGAAATGTATTGACAAGGCAATCAGTATTGAAGAATAAGCAAAGATAATCAAACAGAGCAGACCATGATCGTACAACTCCTACAGGAGCTGCATCATCTGCATGTGTCTACTCGGAGTGCGGGCGTAAAAAGCGGGATTGCCAAATGAAGTGTTAAGGATTTAAAGTGATTTCATGTGAAACGGAGAATATGACAACAGACCACCTACTTCAGCCTTAGCACTTTGAACAACACTCGTCTGTAAATAATGCCATAAATACGTCAATATTCAAACTACATTAGTTTCTTACATTTCTTTCTTACTTCAAAATAGTGGCACAACGTTGCCTGTAGAGAAGGAGAGTGATTGATAATCAGTCACGTTATATGGAAACATAATAAACATCATGTTGTAAGTTTAACCCATTACCTCATAGTCTAGTTTAAGATACAACCTCTTTGAATGAATCTACCGAAAAGGAGCACTAACTAGAGAAAAGGGATTTTTTTTAATTTCGTAGTTTGAAACCATTGTGATAAATAGTGCATTTGCTGCTATATGAGCAACTGCTCTTTTTATAACAATGGTTTCACAAATATACTTTAACAGAGTCATCAAAAGTCGTCAATATGAGGGAATGGGTTAAGAAGCACACACAGAGCTGATGGACAGTAGAGCATTAAGTGCAGGGACTGCAGGCACGTTCTTACGAGCTCGGATCAGATGAGGAGTCAAATAGTTCGAAATCTCATCAAGATCCACGCTGTTTGATATTCGGTCTAGTCTCTCGAAAGTTTTAACGAAAAGAAGGAACAAAAAACAGACATCACAGTTTAGGCAGACATAATTTTTGTATCAGGGTCAAACAGACAAAGTAACACGAGCAGTTTAAGACAAAACTATTGGTTATGTATTAATTTTAACATTCTCTCAGAGGTCCAGATAAGATGCATAGATTAAAACATTTTCACAAATAAATTCTTTATTTCTCCACCAAACCCTATGTTGTGGCCACTCTTTAGAATCGTCACGAAGAGACAATTCTAAAGAGTGGTGACAGTATAGGGTTTGGTTGAGAAATGACGATTTTAGTACTTGAATACGCACGTTTATCTGTACTTCTGTTTGTACTTAATAATGTACAGAAACGAATGTTGTATTTATATGTTCTTCAGTACCAGCCAACATCTTGGTGGCGCTAGTGCATGAGACCACAACATGATTTAATTGTGATAGATGTCCATAAGCGATTTCGTGTTGATTGATAAGGCCAGTTGCCCCGAAGTGATTGGTTCCCAGGCATAAAACGTAATATTTCTCTTCGATTCAACCTGCATGTATCCATTGTCTGAAAATCTGCCTTTGACTCCAACGGCATCAAGCCAAACAAAGGGTGCAACTGCACTGGCGTCAACCACTACAGTAAACTCGTTGGTATTGGGCACGGGGTGAATGTAAGATACCTGTAAATGAAAGAATATACAGTAAAACCTCTCTATAACGGCCACTAAATTACATCAGGTATTTTGTGTTAAAGGCAGGTGGATGCTTAAAGCTAGGTGAAAGTGAAACAGAACGCTCCTATAGGAGCGTTCTGTTTTACTTTCACCTTGCTTTAAGCAACCACCTGCCCCAAATACCAACTAATTAACACAATTTAGAGGCCGTTATAGAGAGATTTGTGGCCATACAACGCGTTACGGAAGTAATTTGCTGTACGAGAGTAGACAGATTGTTAATCCATTTTCACCCATATTTGGTAAGGAAACGTCTACCGGGTCTTGTTTTAGACCCCATCCATTTTCACCCATATTTGGTAAGGAAACGCCTACCGGGTCTTGTTTTAGACCCATCCATTTTCGAGTTGAGAGGACACAGCAACACACATATTTGCTGATATAAGCCATCGATAGGTTAAACAAACAGTGCAAATCCTGACAAGAGCCCTCTGATCTAGGTCTACACTTATGTCCATTTCAAAGTCTGATTATATTCAATCATCACTTTTCCTTGTGAAAAAATAATAAAATCGATTTTTTGTCAAAAGATCGTTTTATAATAATATAAAACAAGTTGCGGTGTTCGAAAACTATTTAATTTCAAAGGAATTAACGAAGTTTACCATGATAATCTCTAGTTGACCAGATCGTCCACTAAATGTAAATGAGCTAAATGCAAGTTAGCCTTTATGATATCAGCGAATTACGTAATCATTTACTGTAATTTGTTCTATTTTTAATATATTGATAAGTGCAAGCAAACAACAGAAGAGAAACTAGAACTGAATAAAATGCAAGCAGCTGGTTCTATATTCCCAATGTTTCTTGGTTAAGCTGACCACTGTCTCTCTTTTTTTCTGTTCGCTTCTGATCTTCTATATTATCAGCTTTGAATACGGACTCCGCCTTTAAGTCGCCAGTTTTGTTTACTTTCTTTGAGAGCAGACATCACGTGACGATCACGTTACACCGACTTATTTGCATTTAGTGGACGATCTGGTCAACTAGGCATTCCCTTAATTCCTTCGGAATGAAACAGTTTTGAGCATCGCGACAAATATTGTTTTGCGCCAAAGGAGCTATGAACACATCAATGACCAAATTCAGTAGTCCTCATTTGATCGATACGCCTTCTGACGTCATCATAAACAGCCTGAAACAGGGTAGTCCAGATCAGATGGCTCTGTTTGCTTATGGAATATCTTCTAAAGATCTAATTTTATTATATTTACCACACCAACGCATTCATTTGTTTTAGATTATAAAAGAAATTTGGTTAATAGATAGAAACTTCCATGAATAATCATCAGACAAATACTTGACCCTTTCGATGCCAAATTTCTAATTGTCGTCTGCAATCCAAGTTTGTTAAATAATTCAGTACTATAAGGAAATGAGATCAATAAATGCAAAGTTCAAAGGAATAAAGCACATACAATGTATATAGAAATAGAGATTGAGACAAATAGTGAAGTCCCTGATCAGACGCCGCATTGAAAAGGCGGCGCCTGGTCTGGGACTGCACTATTTGTCGTGGTGCATTTATGCGACTGCGGCGGTGAAAGGGTTAAAGCAAACAGTACAAACTCGTTAGGATGGGTTTAGCTGTAATTCTCTATTTTAAGAAATGCCCCATACCTCTGCATATGCCTTTTTGAGCCCATCTGCGTTCACAAATTGCGAGAGAGACAACCAGTTTGTTGGACCGTCAGCTTTGTTGCCGAAATGGAAGAACAAGAAACACGCCTCCTTCCGGAAACAACCGGCAGTTGACATCATGGTATTGTAATTATCACGGAACACCGACTGCGCAGTAGTATTCATCTTGGAAAAAATAAATATGTACCACATAAATTTTAAAAAATATCTAAACAGAAGTCAATGTGACTGCAACAGAAATGTTAATGTAATGAACGTCAACTAACACAAAGTGTCTCGTGAATACAGACTAACACAAATGCATTATCGATGTGTCTCGTGAATACAGACTAACACAAATGCATTATCGATGTGTCTCGTGAATACAGACTAACTTAAAATGCATTATCATTATGTCTCCTGAATGTCAACTAACACAAATACATTATCAATGTGTCTCGTGAATACAGACTAACATAAGTGCATTATCATTATGTCTCCTGCATGTCAACTAACACAAATACATTATCAATGTGTCTCGTGAATACAGACTAACACAAATGCATTATCATTATGTCTCCTGAATGTCAACTATCACAAATACATTATCAATGTGTCTCGTGAATACAGACTAACACAAATACATTATCATTATGTCTACTGAATATCTTCTGAATGTCAACTAACACAAATGCATTATCAATATGTACATGTATCGCCTGATTATCAATACACCTCATGACACAAATGTAGAAGAACCTCTCTCAAGCAATCACTCGAAATATGTCTTATTTAAGACAGGTGGTAGCTAAATTCAGGACAACATTATGCATATAGGAGATTCTTTGCATTACACAATCACCTGCTATTAAGGACTCTCATATATTTGTAAATTAACTTTTACCCATTCATTCCTACTGACGCATTTTTTGAAACCATTATGATAAATAGAACATTCGCTCTATAGGAATCCCGGGTTTGCATCCAGGTTTGGGCATTTGGATTTTTCATGTGAGGAATCCTTCCATCTGACTTGGTCGATGGTTCTACCTGGATGTTCTTCTTTGCACGAAACAATGCAACTTGTTCCAAGCACAGAAGAACATCTGGGGTATTCCTCCACCTGTAATTAGCTGAACGTCGTGATATGACTGAAATACTGTTAAAACGGCGTAAAACACGATAAAAACCAAACCAAACCGTAGGAGCAAATGCATTATTTATCACAATTCTAAACGTTTCCTTTTCTCTAGTAAGTGTTCCTTTTTGGTAGACTTATTCAAAGATATTAGGTCCAAAAATAGACTAGACTAGGGGGGTCGCTTTAAAGATGTTCTACTGTATACGGGTGGTTGCACTATTGAGTTTTTTGGGAATCAACTTTTAAAAAGGTTCGGAATGATGGATTTTGTACTGGAATGGTCAAACCTCTCGCAACACATCATAATTTATATATATGGTTTAGTGTTACAGTACTGAAACAAGACTCGGCTGTGATCGTGTAATTGGGATATCTACGAGTGTATACATGTATCAGAATAACAAGGCTCGTCTCTGACCATGTAACAACGGAAATCGACATTTTTACAAGTTGGACTTGATTTGTTGTTTAGTTTAGTAACCCTTTCACCGCCAATGTCGTAAAAATGCACCACGATTAAAGTGCAGTCCAAGATCAGACGCCGCCTTGAAAAGGCGGTGTCTGTTCAGGGACTTCACTTTTTGTTTCAAACTCTGTTTCTATATCTGTGCTTTAGTCATTTGAAGTTTGCATTTCTTAATCTCATGTCCATAATTTACCGAATGATTTAACATTGGTTTGCAGACGACAATTGGAAATTTTGGCGCCGAAAGGGTTGCGTACAGTAACACTTAACCATGCTCATAAATGTGTAGCTCCTGTTACCGTAAATTGTATTTTCCATGTATACAAGGGGGTCATGCTGCTCCATTGGTACATGTCTATGTACAGAATGCCGTCAAACTCTGATACTGTTCCAGATTTGCTAGGCGTGTCAGAGGGGTTACCATTATGGTAATACGACTTCCAGTCAAACGCATTGAAAGGTCTTGGATTTGACTTTGGCCGGAAGGAGAGGGTGTGCTCCACCGGATGACGAACTTCCTTAACCGGAAGTTCATCGACTACTATGTACACATCGACATCACTTCCATCCAAATATGGCGAAATCAATGTAGGTGCAAAGAATCGGTTCGCAAAATAGTGAAGCATTTTCCATTTTCCTCCGAATTCTGAAAACAAGAAATAATTATCTACATAGTTTTCTGTATCTACACCGTGCCAAAAAGAATGTTCGTTCAGGTTATTGAAAGCAATTGCAGATAACAACCGTCGACTGGGAGGTCTAACTTCTGATCAGGATAAACTCTATATGTATTTATCAAGTTTAGTATCGATGTTTTGTGTATGCTGATAAGTGACACATCTGGATAAGTGACAAATGCTGATAAGTGATAAATACTAGTTATAGAGGAATGCTGATAAGTGAAAAATACTTGTTAGAAAGGAATGCTGATAAGTGAAAAATGCTTGTTAGAAAGGAATGCTGAAAGGAATGCTGATAAGTGAAAAATGCTTGTTAGAAAGGAATGATGATAAGTGATAAATGCTTGTTATAGAGAAATGCTGATAAGTGACAAATGCTGATAAGTGACAAACGCTGATTAGTGACAAATGAACGTGACAAATGTCGATTAGTGACAAATGCTTACGATTAATGCTCATTAGTAAGAAATGCTAGTGAAACAAATGTTGAACAATGACAAATATTGATATGTGTCAAACAGAATAGTTTCTGATCAAAACGGCCTATTAAAATATCGACATACAATAAGAATAATAGATACATCTAAAGCGAAACAACCGAATGAATAGACATTGGTTTAACCCATTCCTCCATAGGCTATTTTAGACCCAACCACTTTGAACAAATCGTCCAAAAAGGAGCATTAACTAGAGGAAAGGAATTTTTTTAGAATTTTGTAGTTTGAAACCATTGTGATAAATAGAGCATTTGCTCCTATGGGAGCAAATGCTCTATTTATCACAACGGTTTCAACGGGAGATTTTTACAGAGGAGTAGAAATGCTTGTTTATGGAGGAAAGGGTTAAAGCATGCTGACCATTTGTTTGTGATCGTATTAGAGGTTTTTTAATGTGTTTACGATTTTTAGCAAAACATTTGTAAAATTCAGTCAACATGTACATTCTGTGAGTCATGTTACATAGGAAACAACCAGTGTCTTCTAGATTAAAATTTTAACACTCAAAGAAGATCAGACAGAAAGAAAAGACAGAATGGTGTCCAAAATTTACTATAATAATTCATCCATTTCGCAAATTACTTTAAATATGTGTACATAAAACAGTACCACTTCGATATCTCGAACTCGGATAACTCGAATTTTGGGATAACTCGAAGAGAAAAATTCGGTCCTTCCAATACGGAATTGTTCTAAAATAGATCAATGCACATATCTAGAAACACACGTTACTACAGCTAAATGCAGGTCGAAATTAATGCTGGAAGCTCCCACATGAGCTTTCAACATTTCTTTAGACCTGCATTAAGCCGCGAACCTGAGCAAATGCTCAGATTAGAAATTGAATAATTCAAACCTCGGGTATCTCGAAGTAATTTGTTTGGTCCCTTGAAGTTCGAAATATCGAAGTTCAACTGTACTCACTCTTTGATTATAGACCTATATGTCTTCATCATGTAAAACACACCAATTCGATTATTTAAAGATCGTAATGTATCGTGTATTACGAGGCCCCGCCTTGTTTCCCGTTTTATATGACAAACAGAAACTCACTTTTAGGTTACTGTCTCGTATTCTTCGTTTATTTATATCTTACTATTTAACACGCACACTAAATATGATAAGAAATGTATGGGATTTTCCCAGTTCCATGTTTCGTAAAATATGTCAAGTCCATATTTGCCCTACGCCATGAAGATATTCATTGTATATATTCGAGATACGTACCTAAAGAGGCCCATGTCGGGGCCTGCCAAATGTCTTCCAACATCCAGTAGAGGGCGCCCATGGTATTACCTTGACCTTGGTCATCGATGCGATTTTGCCAGCGGCGGTAGTGTTCGGTCATTGTCTGAACACCGACAGACTGGGTTATCTACAATATTTATTGAAGATGGTCATACAAAACCAGCGGTCATCCCTGTTTTTATTCAAATTGAAAGAATTCAAATAAACCCAACTCAATATGCAGACTCAATTATTGAGCAGCACCCCCACCCAATAACTATGTGTTATTGATACACTTCAAAGTATCAATGATATCAGAATATTAATATTCTTTTTTGTTTTCGTGTTCAAATTTATATTTAATATCTCACTGGATTTAATGCAAAAAAGGCTCGTTTAAAACAGGATTTAGTCCAGCCACAAACAAGCGCTCGGTATGCTTAGAAATAACGTGCACGAAATTGAATATATATATACTCTTACTTGAATTCTGACAACACTGAAGGAGACTTCAAGGAGAATATAGTAGAACCCCTCTAATGCGACCACTTAATGAATAAACACGGGCGTCTTTGTAAGCAGTTGGTTATTTAATGCAGGACAAAGGTAATGCAGAAAGCTCCTCTGGGAGCTTTCTGCATTACTTTTGTCCTGCATTAAGTTACCAACTGCATCTAAGCACCCAGATTTTTACATGTTTCAGGTTGTTAGTAGGAGTATGTCTATCAGCAGTACTATTGTCAATTCAATTGCCCTTGTAGACCTTGATCAAAGCCATGTCACGTTTCCCAATGTCGTGGCCAGTTTGGGTCTACTCTATTTACGACGTAACAGGGATGTGTCTCGTGACTCTGCTCGCATTTACCTGAGTAACGTAAATCTGGTCATTGAACTTTTGTGACTCGTACGGGCTATTTGGAAGGTTGACGTATTGTATAGCCTCTGCCATCAGCTCGACGTTACCTAGACAACAGTTAGAAAATTAAGTTACTACACTTTCATAATACTATTTCACGGAAATATTATAATATTCTGTACTGTTTTGGTGTAGTACTACGAAGTTTTTATGGCAGTAGTGCCAGTATTCTCAAGAATTGTTTACTTTTCTAGAAATTATGAGTAAATTCTTAAATGTAAGGAAGGAATAAAATAGTGTTGCGTTTTAAAGAAACTCATACACAATAAAGTATAAACGTTTTTATTTAAAAAAAAAGATTACTGTGAAAACTGCATATGACATATGGCGAAAAGAGTGAACTTTGATCAGTCACCGTGTTTTCAACACAGTGACTGACCAGAGTGTACAACAATGTGTAAGAAGTTGTTACCAAAGGGGTGGTGATTTCGCCATTCATTTAGTTCGCCCCAGTAGCGCATATCGTTAGATTCATAGACTGGTTCCAGATTTTCGGTGCTAGGATAAGACTGCAGACCGTACTCAGAGCCGAATCTCGGTATCCTGTATTGACTTGGATCGAAGAATGGAACCAGATACTTGTACTCGTGGACTGTGAAAAAAGTAGAGAAGCTGTATTTCTCGAACAACAAGCATATATCCTATGTTGAAACCCATAGAATTTAATCAACTGCTGTAACCATTTGCTACTAAATAGTGTCGTCTGCAAACTTTGTTGTCTGATACAATTTTCAATCTTTATTTTATTTTTCTCCGACTTTCTTTCAAAAAACATAATCACAGCAACAGTGGTATGGACCTTGATGAGATGACGAATTTCTCGGCATCTCATCTGGATCCAAAGTGGTTGCCAAGGTAATGACAGAATCGTCACTGGTAGTGAGAGTTCAAAGGTAATTACAAGCAGGTAACCCAATACCAATTCATATAGTATTGTTTTGAGTTTTAGTATTTGTTGTAAATACGTACCAAACTAAGTAACTCGATAAATCATCTGAATCCAAACTGTTATTTAATGGCATTTAATAGGAAGACGGAGATTATCATATTCCTAGATTTGTTGGACAATGGTATATAACAGACATGGAGTTATTAATGCTTTACTGCATAAATACGTAATTATATGCCTTTTCAAACAGAGTAGACCCATATCTGTTTGCTTGCGACATAATACAGATATGATTCTACAGTTTCTGCCATGGCCAAAAACATCCCATGTCAATTCGCTATTAAACAATTAATCTAATCAATATTCGTGATGTTATTATTTCTTACATGAATATTCATGGAGTTTATGGTTAAACTCGCACCTGATGGGGAAGCCTGTTTACGCACCTGAACATAGAGTAGAGTAGATCAAACAGAATATGTATGAAACTATGAGCTGTCTGATCAGAGTCTCCTCTGTTTGCATACCGAATAATAAAGATATAGTTTACAATATCTGCCATAGTAAGACATTCGCTTGTTAATGTGCCATTTATAAAAATCAGCAAAGTAAACATTATTTCTTACATGCACATTAATTAGGAAAGAAATATAAAGTCGAACCATAAGACGGAAAAGACGGAGAAACAAATATAATGATGATAAGATAAACTTATAGTTTTTGAGAAAATACCATGGCGTATATGGGGATGGCTTTGGTGATGATTATAAAGATAATGATAATGATGATGATAATGATGATCATGATGATGATGACGACGATGAAGGGAAGAAGCATGCTTACTGTCTCCATAGAGCGTGCTCCATGGTTCCTTTGCTATCCAATCGTCATTTGGAGCTTTTCTACCATTGGACGGACTGGAGGCCAAGAATGGTCGACTAGTGTCTTCCGTTTGTACGATGCTATAGACAACATCTTTGTAAAGCTTGATATAGTCACTCTTGTATCTCGTAAAGTTCACATTCGTCCCGTACCAATCTTGAACCAGGGCCTTTTCATTCTCATTGTTACCGCTCAGTACCACAATAGATGGATGGTGCTTCATTCGTCGAATCTGTTTTCAAAGGAAACAAAGAGTTTTAACCCTTCGCTTGCTATCGACGTCAATATACCTACCTGTAAATAGTGAAGGCCCAGATGAGACAGCTCCTGCAGGAGCTGTCTCATCAGGGTATGCACTATTTACAAGTTGATTGTGCAACCAGTGCACTCCAAAGCGAAATATTTGTACACAGTGAAGATATATGTAATTATACAACAGGGCATGGGTAAAGAAGAAGACCCGTATTTTAAAATTCAGCAAGAAAAGGGTTAATACTCCCGGTGCAAATGGCGAATTTTCGCTTACCTATGCCAGCAGTCAGTTTGGCTCTAGATGAGATAGATGGAGTTACATCAAATTCCTTTGTTTGCCATTAATCAAAATAATATGTTAATTCACTGGGTTTACTAGCCCCTACTACCCTACTCTCTATACATTTAACTATGTACATGCTCTCGGTGAAATTATGGTAATCTATTTGCAAAAAGAGTAGATCGAGATCAAACAGCTCCTTTAAAAGGTGTCTGTGTGGGTCTGCTCTGTTTATTTATTAAGTACTACATATTTATAACTACGATTCTACAGTTTCTGCCACGGTCAAAAGTTCCACTTATCAATAATGCCATTATGAATTTTTTTGCTAATTAGTATGCATAGTCATTACTTCTTATATGAATACTCATCAGATAAAGGGTACAGCAGACCCCTGTTTATCAAATGAAGTTTTACTGTACAGTAAATCCTCTTTATAACGACCACTAGATTGTGTTAATTAGTTCGTTTTTTGGGCAGGTGGTTGCTTAAAGCAAGGTGAAAGAAAAACAGAACGCTCCTATAGGAGCGTTCTGTTTTTCTTTCACCTTGCTTTAAGCAACCACCAGCCTTTAACACAAAATACTTCATGTAAGTTAGTGGTCGTTATAGAGAGGTTTACTATACAGTAAAATCTCGATAGCTAGAAGTACTAGTGATGAAGAAATGAGACCTTTTTATGCAGGTGGTTGATTAATATACGGTGAAAGTCACGCAGAAAACTCCTAGAGCTCTGCATAAACTGCAACCTGTCCTTATTGCACGGTGAAAGTCACACAGAAAGCTCCTAGAACCCTGCATAAACTGCCACCTGTCCTTAATGCACGGTCAAAGTCGCGCAGAAAGCTCCTAGAGCCCTACATAGCTGCCACCTGTCCTTAATGCATGGTCAAAGTCGCGCAAAAAGCTCCTAGAACCCTGCATAAACTGCCATCTGTCCTTAACCCCTTCCGTGCCACAAATGACGGGTTTATGATATCACATGCAAACAGTTTGGATCCAGATGAGACGCCGAGTAACTCGGCGTCTCATCAGGATCCAAACTGTTTGTTACTGTTACTATGTTTTTGAAACAAAAATGAAGAAAATCAAAAGAATGAAAATTTGTAGCAGACGACAAAGTTAGCAGACGACAGAGTTTGGCAGCGAAAGGGTTAAGACCGATAACGATACTTGTTTTAGTGTTCGAACTATCGGGGGTTTGCTATTAGTGTTCGAACTAGCGCGGGTTTGCTATTAGTGTTCGAACTAGCGCGGTTTTATTGTAGCACATACCTGGTGTGTCACCTCTTGTGTAACAGACTGCAGAAAGTTTGAATCCGTTGGATACATGGCGCAAGCAAACATGAAATCCTGCCACAGCATGATTCCTAGCTCGTCCGCTATCTCATAGAACATATCCGACTCATATATCTAAAAGAAAGCCGAAATGGATCATTGGAGCTGTATCTGTCTGTCGAGATGGAGCTGCATCTGTCTATCGGAAGAACCGTGGACAGTCAGCTAGAACGGAGTCCCTGTTCTGTATTTAGGCCAATTTTCAGTACGTACTGAATATTCCTTAACAAAATAGTTATAATGAAATATTGAAGGTGGAACGTTGTAGACATTTAAGAAAGTAAAGAAACAGATCTGTCAAAATCTATTAGCAAACAGAGCAGACCCTGATCAGACGGCTCCTCTAGGAGCCGTCTGATCAGGGTCTACTCTGTTTGCAAATGCGTGAAAACACGTTTATATGAGGGAAAGGGTTAAAGTATATTCTCGAGATTCAAATTACCGTTTGGCTAAAGAATTAACTGACCGCTTCTCTGCTCAGGATATACACATTTCGATCTTTGTTTTCAGAATAATAAGAAAGGAAAGAGAAATACACTTGAATTATGGCATTGGCATAATTTGAAGAATACGTTTGTTTACAGTGGTAGCAGTTAAAATAGTAAATATCTAGATAATCGCCAAGCCAACTCTAAAATGTTCAGTTAAATATGGTTATTCAGATCTGACGGCTACTACAAATGCTTAATTTAATTAACACATTATCCCCTAGTGACGCATTTTTTTCGCCTTTGTAAAATTCACATTGTGAAACCATTGTGACTATTTATCACAATGGTTTTAAACTACAAAATTCTAAAATTTTCTGATACAATAGAAAATGCTCCTTTTCGGTATATTAATTAAAAACGGTTGGATCTAAAACTACCCTAGGAGAGAATGAGTCAAATGCACAGACCGACGTACAGAAAGACACGTACGCCCAGACATACACAAAGACAGCTACAACCATTTCTATAGACAAACATACCCCCACACACATACAGGCAGACATATGATCACACGCACGCACGCACACACACACACACACGCACGCACACGCACCACATAAAAACGTTAAGCGTTGTCCACCTACCCCACCACCCCAGACCCTGAGGGCGTTCATATGGACATCTCTAGCAGAGCGAAGCAGGCTGTATAAATAGTCCCGAGTTATCCGCTCTTGAAAGCTGTCCGCAGGTATCCAGTTCGATCCCTTGAAAAATATCGGTCGGCCATTGATCCGGAAGTAGAAAGTTTTACCTGTTTTGATAGAAAATAATATATGATCTTGAAACGAGAACAGGTACATGGCATGGTTTTGTGTAGTATTAACCCTTTCCCTTATGTAAGTGTATTTTGACGCATCTACAAACAGAGTAGACTCAGATCAGACGGCTCCTATTGCTGTTTGCTTATGGTGTAAAAACAACTTATCACGAGATTTATGGTTGTGTGTATCACGGAATAAAATCCTTTCGTGAGTGTTTGCAAACACTTTGAAGTTTTCCATGAAATAACATGGATCACTGGAGAAACTATTAAACTACTATGATATACATGGTAAAATTGATCGTTGGATAACATACAGTTCATCGTCGATATCTAGAAAACCAGTGGAACCATACAAAGTACATCGAGATAACAGAAGTTCGAGTTATCCGATTTCAAATCTAAACAATCTCTTAATTGCATAGTATGTTTAACTCTTTCCCTGTTCTGTATTTAGGCCAAATTTCAATACCTACTGAATATTCATTAATAAAATATAGAAGGTGTTACATTATAGACGTTTTAGAAAGCAAAGAAACAGGTATATTAAATTATATTAGCAAACAAAGCAAATCTGGGTCTACTCTGTTTTCAAATGCGTGAAAACACGTTTAAATGCGGGAAAGGGTTAAAGTAATGCTGAAAGCTCCTTTCGACTTGCATTAAGCTATCGTATGTGTTTCAATATATAGGTAGTGATACATTTTAGAACAACTCAGAAATGTTACATTTAAAAATGACCGAACCTTTACTTCGAGTTATCCCAAATTTCGAGTAAATCCCTAAAATTGAGTTATCCGAGTTCGAGAAATTGAAGTTCAACCGCACTTACCATGTGACTTGTTCACGGACACATAGTCCTCTACGAGTTCCACAGTTCGGAAACCAATCCTGACCTTCTTTGAATCCATCATTCCGTGCTGATCCGTATAGAATACGTATAGGTCATAGAGACTCTGGTTCCCATAGCCATTCGGCCACCATTGCTTTATAGCTGCTGTCTGGTGAAGTAGAAGCTCAGTCATTGAGTCGTTCACTCTTTCTTAAACATTTAACACTGTTGCTTAACCAATTCCCTCATAGGCTATTTTTAGATCCAACCACTTTGAATAAATCTACTGAAAAGGAGCATTAACTAGAGGAAAGGAAACTTTTAGAATTTTGTAGTTTGAAACCATTGTGGTAAATAGAGCATTTTCTCCTATAGGAGCAAATGCTCTATTTATCACAATGGTTTCAACAGGTGATTTTTACAGAGGCGTAGAAAGGCGCATTTATGGAGGAAAGGGTTAAGCCAGTTACATATTTTAAAAAACCTGATTACTTATATACATGTATATACCTTAGGCATTAATACAGGTATGTCGATCTTACCTGGCTTGTAACATTTCTATTATTCATTCATTTAGTAATAATTATTCATTGAGTAAGTAACCATTATTCATGCTTAACTATTATCAATTCTTCCTTTTCTGCTTCTTTTGGATAAACTATCAGATATACATTGACCCGACACTCTTTAACCCATTTGCTCCCACGACCCCATATATGGGACATAGGCAAACAGTGTAGAGACTGATCAGAGGACGCATAATGCGGCGTCTGATCAGGGTATACACTGTTTGCTGATAGGAATTTCAATATAAAACAAAACGAAGTTGAAAATTTTGGTCAGGCACCTCTTAGATAAAAAATGGACTAATCCAATATATAAGCATGAAAGAATCCACTGGGAGAAAATGGATTAATTGCGGGCAGCTTTCAGCAATGTAAACCGTAATGAACCCAATGTCCAGTCATAAACAAATGGTATATCCCTTCACTCCATCAATATTCCCGTAAGAAATAATGATATCATGAATATTAATTAGATTGTTTTTTTATAATGGAATATGGACAGAGGTAAAGTTTGCCATGACATAAACTGTAGACTCATATCTATAGTATTCCACAACCAAACAGTGCAGACTTTGATCCGAGGGCTCCTGTAGGACCCGTCTGGGCTGGGTCTACTGTTTGCAGGGGCTTCAACCCTTTCGGCGCCAAATTTATAATTGTCGTCTGCACTCCAATTTTTGTTAAAACATTCGGTACAATAAGGAAATGGGATAAATAAATGCAAATTTCAAAGGAATACAGCACAGATATAGAAATAGAAATTGAGACAAAAAGTGAAGTCACTGATCAGACGCCGTCTTGAAAAGGCGGCGTCTGATCTGGGACTGCACTATTTGTCGTAGTGCATTTATGCGACATCGGCGGTGAAAGGGTTAAAAGAAAAGAGTACAGTAAAGCATGTCCTAAGCAAAAAGAGGTCTAATTATGGGTATGTAAGGCAGGTGGTAGCTTAAGACAGATCAACGGCAATGGGTTAAGCAACCATATGCGTATCTAACCCTTTCCTCCATAAAAACGCCTTTCTACACCTCTGGAAAAATCACCTGTTGAAACCGTTGTGATAAAAAGAGCATTTGCTCCATAGGAGCAAATGCTCTATTTATCACAATGGTTTCAAACTACAAAATTCAAAAAATTTCCTTTTCTCTAGCTAATGCTCCTTTTCGGTTGATTTATTCAAAGAGGTTGGATCAAAAATAGCCCATGAGGGAATGGGATAAAAAAAATCCTATGTTCATTAAATGAATTTCCGCTAAGGACAGGTTCGTTCTACTGTACTAAATCGTATATTGTCAACAATCAATGCTCTGGCCTTCGGATTATGGATTTAAATGTTATGTTCATGAGTGTCACATGTCAATGTACATGGAAGATATCCTTGTCACTGGGTGAAATCATAGATATTACAGCGCAAAATACTTAACTGTTTTAACCCATTCCCTCATATCGACCTTTGATGAGATGTAAAAGTCACTTTGTGAAACCATTGTGATAAAAAGAGCATTTGCTCCTATAGGAGCATATGCTCTATTTATCACAATGGTTTCAAACTACAAAATTCTAAAATTTGTCCTTTTCTCTAGTTAATGCTCCTTTTCGGTAGATTTATTCAAGAGGTTTGATCTAAAAATAGCCTATGAGGTAATGAGTCATCATAGGTTATCATAAAATTAAGAACATGTAAAATTACGATATACAATAAAACCTCAATATAACGGCCACTAAATTACATCAAGTATTTTGTGTATAAAGCAGATGGCTGCTTAAAGCAAGGTAAAAGTAAAACAGAACGCTCCTACAGGAGCGTTCTGTTTTACGTTCACCTTGCTTTAAGCAGCCACCAGCCCTAAATACCAACTAATTAACACAATTTAGTGACCGTTACAGAGAGGTTTTACTGTATCTTCTATTTACCATTGGAATGTCTATCTCTATAGTTGTTCGATTATTTTGTGACGTCATGTTGACTGGTACCCTGCGCGCAACAGATGTTCCATCTAGTTTTACCTCCATCGTTCCACCTGCAGTGTTTCCCGGCTTAACATCCGTGAAAACTTCCACAATCAATTTCCAACTCCCGTCTGAATCTAGAAAAATTGATCAAAGAATAATCACATGGGTCCGTCTTACGAAAAGTCTAATTTACGACAATATCGCACAATCAAATCCTGTACGAGTTGTCTTACCAAGGTCTGTTTTGTGCTAACAGAAAATAACCAAAATATATCTGATCAAGATGCATGCTCTATTTGCTTAACCCATTCCCTCATACTGATGTCTTTTGGTGCCACTGAAAAAGTCACCTTTTGAAGCCATTCTGATAAATACAGCATTGTTTCATAGGATGAAATGTTCTATTTACCAAAGAGGTATAAAACTTACACGATTCTAAAACTAAACTTTTAAAAGATTTTTCTGGTAAATCCTTTTTCAATGGATTTATTCAAAGAGTTTGAGTCTAAAAATAGCACGTGAGGTAATCCGTTAAGGAATTATTCTAGTTTCTGCCGTGAGCAAAATCTCCATGTTCATATACCGGTATAAAACATCAGCTGATAATTACTCATCATGTGATTGTGGCTAACCAGAATACTAAGGATGTAAAGCTTGGATTCTAATGTGATGCCGAGTTACTCGACGTTTCATCTGGATCCAAGCTGTTTGCAAGTACGCGTCAGGAAGCGGACAGCGGGAAAATATATTATACATGTAGTCAGAAAATTTATCGTCGGTAGGTGGTACTTGGTAATGATTGTCAGGCACATTATCGTCGGTGGGTGATACTTGGTAATGATAATTTATTATGATTGCCAGGCACATTATCGTCGGTGGGTGATACTTGGTATGGTATTTTATTATGATTGGCAGGCATATTAATAATCATCGGTGGATGTTACTTGGTATGATAATTCACTTATGAGTGTCACGCATATTATCGTTGGTGGACGATACTTACTTTGCCTTGTCTCTGAAGTGACGTATCTAATAACAGCGGTATCATATCCTTGTATGTATATATCCCTCCTGGAATGATTCAAACGTGTTATAACATTTGGCTGTGATTAACACTTTACGTTTGAATACAATTTTTTCAACTTGGTAGCTGTAGATATGGACATATTTAGATCGTTAGTTTAACACTTTCTTCAACAGATATGCATTATTTCACCTCTACAAACGAAGTCGATCCAGTTCAGGCGGCTCCTGTAAGAGCCGTCTGATAAGGGTCTGATCTGTTTGTAATTGCCAAAATATATGTCTATTTCTACAGTATTTGTAATGATTAAAATCAGTTGTTCAGAGTGTCATTATAATAGTGGAAAAGTAGTAAAGTCAAGCAGGCAAAGCCACATGCAAGACGCAACCACCACCAAAACACCGATAGACAGCATGACACACACACACACAACCACACACCCAAACGCACACGCACACACACACACACACACGAAATGAACACAGAAAACACCAAAAGACACACAAGAACCAGGGACAAACGTTCCACAACATGAACAAACCACAAGCACAAAGACGCAATGCAAACAAAAGGAAGGGTGACAAAGAGAGTACCGCCTTGGCACGGTCAGCAGCAAAAACACCACTGGGGGTTTAAACCGGTTTACGGACGTCCTAACCTCACACTTCTCTCAAAGTCACCCTAGCTTTACAAATATTGTAAATAAAGGTATCCCCGCTGGACTTACCCACAACATAGACCACGGTGAACACAGGACAACATGTAAAACATAGCATAATAACTGTGACAATCCGTCAAATATGTACTCAATGACTTTGCTGAAGTCAGAGCACCTGCAGGTAAGCCGTTAAGGGCACGACAGGGAAAAAATAATACATGAGTCTGGTAAGCTCCTCCTGTATCCAAGTTTAAGAGTATACCATCATAGAGTACTACCCTCGGCCTGTCATCGCGCAAGCAAAGAGGGAAGCGTAGCTACCGACTGTAAAAGGGTCCACGTTGTCATTATTTCTTACATGAATATTCATGCAGTAAAAGGTTAAAAGTATTATGTAAAGCTACGTGGATTTATTTAAGGATATATGCAATTAACAGCAGTAACTTAACTCATTCCCTCCTAGACTATTTTAGACACAACCTCTATGAATGAATGAACCGAAAAGGAGCATTAATGAAAAGGAGAACTTCAGAATTGTGTAGTTTTGAAACCATTGTAATAAATAGAGTATTTGCTCCATATGAGCAAATGCTCTATTTATCACAATGGTTTCAAAATGTGACTCATACAGAGGCGCAAAAATGCGTCACTAGGAGGGAATGTGTTAAAAACATATATGGCTCGAACAGAGGTCTAGATAAGATGCGTAAATTTAAACATTTTCAAGAATAACTCCTTTATTTCTCCGTCAAACCCTATACTGTGACCACTCTTTAGAATCGTCTCAAAGAGACGATTCTAAAGAGTGGTCACAGTATAGTGTTTGGTGGAGAAATGACGATTTTATTATATGACTACGTGCATTTACCTGCAACTCTGTTAAGTCATTATCAATATTTGTAGTCTATAAGAACTTATTTAAGTAGCTATATTATGTAAAAAAAATGGTGACATTTGCATAAATCAGTAGCTACCCTGTGACTCTCCTATTGTTCAGGGTTTATATTGTTTTCATTCATCAAAACAATTGTAATTTTCAAACTATCGCTGCATGAAATGTAGACCTAATCAAATGTTGCATCAGAAAGACGGATATCCTGGTCTAAATTGTTATATACATGTATGAACATTTGTTTGTTTTGTTTATCCCATTTCAATGTATAGGTAAACAACGAGCAGTGAACCGTGAATGTACTTTACATTTTTGGTACGTTCAACAATTTAGGGGTGTCGGCATAGCTGCAGTCCATCTATGTAAGGGGAAAATTACGATTTTCTCACACAGGTTTGGACAATAAAATAGACAGAATGCTGATTCCCCCCAAAAATGGACTGCGCTGATTTTAATGGTTCACTGCTCGTTGTTTACTTATACCGTGGAAGACTGTAAGATACAGAGGTCCTGATAACATGCATGCATATATTTGAACATTTTCAAGGATAACTCCTTTATTTCTCCACCGAACCCATATACTCAAAGAGACGATTCTAATGAATGGTCATAGTATATGTAGGGTTTGGAAGAGAAATGACAAAATTAGTATTTAGGTATACATGCCTTTATCTGTAGCTCTATCAAACGTAACACGGAATTGTGGAAAATGGTGTAATGGTGGACTTGCTATCATGGCAGATGTTACATAAGTCTAAAAATGCACAATCATAAAACAAAAGCTAGTTGCAAAGGATTTGTCGTGCATGTGAGGAAGTAGGTGACTTAAATAACATCGCTTGAGGAGTATAATTTTTCGTTTCTGTTCAACGGTTTTTGTTATACTCGGCTGGGTGCGTGTGTGAATATCACGCGAATAATAACGTTTTGTCTTATTTGAACGACGAGAATGCACATACATTTGAACTTCGATATCTCGAACTTGGATAACTCGAACTTCGAGATAACTCGAACAAAAATTTCAGTCTTTCCAAAGCTTACAATACAGAATTGCTCTAAAATGTATCGCTACAGATATCTATAAACGCACGTGGCAGCTTAATACAGGTCCAAAGTAATGCTGAAAGCTATAGGAGCTTTCAGCATTTCTTTAGATCTGTATTAAGCTGTGGCCTTTAGAAATCGTTCAGATAGGATTACCCGAACTCTTGTTATCTCGATCTAACTTGTACGGTCCCTTGAAGTTCGAGTTATCGAAGTTCAACTATAATAATATTTACAAACACTGTAGCCAAGATCGAAGCATGTCCCATTTAGCACTTTATTCATGGATACATCACATTTCAACGCGTGTTCAAACATGACCTGGTCAGCCGGGACCGTCTAATCAAGCTCTGTTCTATTTGCTTGTGCGATAATAAAATCTGATCCTGATGAATTCCCCTGTTCATATGTCATTATTAAAATTCAGCTAACTTATATGCAGATAGTCATTATATTTATCAGACAGAGGCTTAACACATCAACACGCGGAATGCGCCTGCACAGGCATACCAGCAAACGGTACTGCGAACGCCGTTTTATATGGTCTTTAGCTGACTTATCTTCACGGAAATAGGAATGGCTAGGCCTCGGGGAAACAGGAACGGCTAGCTTCGGGGAAATATGGAATGACTAGGCCTCATGGGAATAGGAAGGCTTCGGGGAAATCGGAATTATTAGGCTTCGGGAAAATAGGAATGGCTAGGCTTCGGGGAAATCGGAGTGGCTTGGCCTATCGGAAATCGGAATGACTAGGCTTTCACGGACAAGAATGTGGCTGATGAATGCTTTTTTGTCATACCAGATCCCCTGTGTTGGGAATGACGGGCCCCAGTCCCATGAAAAAGAGCACTGGCTCTTTCTAATGAGATTGGCCCCACAGTCTCCGTGGTATTCGTTAGGCACACAGACTGGCAGTACGTTGTAACTACTACTGCTTGTGCTCAAGGATTTGACATATTCCGTGGCCGATACAAACGTGATAGTAATGGTATTGTCACCTGGCTGTAAACGATAAAAAAACCCACTTAAACTAACAATTACACAGGATTGCATATCAACCCCTCCCCTTTTCTCCAATGTATGTATGTGATAGAGACATGAAAACATCAAATATATGACAACCTCTGAATAACCTAGGTAAAAGCAGTAAAATTGTTGGTACCTTAGACAGAAGCTTTATTAATTAACACATTATCCCATAGTGACGCATTTTTGCGCCTCTATAGAAGTCACTTTAAGAAACCATTGTGATATATATGTGATATATGAGCCAATGCTCTATTTATCACAATGGTTTCAAACTACAAAATTCTATTTTTTTCCTTTCCTCTAATTAATGCTCATTTTCGGTAGATACATTCAAAGAGGCTGGGTCTAAAAATAGCCTAGGATAGAATGAGTTAAGACCACGACAGTAACGCAGGAAAGATCCATTGGGAAATGTTGGCCATCGCCCCCGCCCCGCCCCCGCCCCCGCCCCCGCCCCCGCCCCCGCCCCCGCCCCCCTCCTTCCCCGATGGGGGAATATTGCTACTAATGAGAGTTGGCAAAGGTACAATATCTAGAATAAAGAAATATGTGATAACAGTGAATTGATGGTAGCTTTTGATATATATTTCACAAAATATAACCGCATTCTGTACGAAAGCTGGTACTAAAGAGATAAAAACATTAAATTTCAAACTGATGACATTCCCTTGTTATACTATAGTATAGTATATAAATGTATGTGCTTGAAAATTGGAAAGCATATAACTGAAGTTACACCTACATGTATGTATATATATTTCATTGTGATACGTGCAACACCTTTATATCTAAGCTCACCAAAACCCACACATACGTTCACAATAATGATGGCAATAAGCTTTGGACTAAAACTCTTAGCTTTAAGAGCTAACTCCATGGAATTTCACAGATATATTCACACTCGTTACCTCAATCACCTTACGTAGGGCGATAACCTTATAAGCCAGAAACCTTTCCCTGTTTTTGACCAAATTATCTCCCTTTACAATCGTAAAACATTGATGTCAGATCAACCTATTCAGAGTTAGACCAGTTGAATATTTTACACTTATTATTCATCATTAACGTTACAATCTGACAAAGGGTGATAACCATACTAGCATAGCGGGCTTTGTTTTCTCCCCATGGTAAATTTGTGGTAAATAGCATTGCTTTAATCTGCTTATCCGTCGGTTTTATTAACCCATTACCTCATAGGCTATTTTTAGAATTTTGTAGTCTGAAACCATTGTGATAAATAACTTTAACATAAGTCGTCAATATGAGTGAATGGGTTATGGTCAGCTACACAATAAAATTAGACGACAAGTATTCGCTCACTGGACATGAGGCCTTGAGCTTTAAACCACTTTTAGCTTTAAAGTTGTAACCTGTTCTATTTAGTTTTAAATACATTTGTAACATAATCACTGGTGTAAGTGTGGAAGATTTACTACAATCAGTGACGTCACGTGAGTTTGTATGCCGTTGTTTCCGTTGATATTGTATCAGTCTACAGACGAACAACGTTCTCTACGTCAAAACTTTACTCATATGAAACTGTTGTAGCATACGCATTGCATGATCGCATACATTTTACATATAGAATATTGCATTTCATTATCGCTCTTGATTGAATGGTTTCGTTGAATCAGATTTTAAAATCAATAATACACTCTCGTCTGTTTCTCAATTTTACTGAATTATGAATATTCATAAAATATCTATGTTCAAGTCATTAATTTCCGTCCTCTAAATCGTTCGGCTGAATTAGGCGATCAAATCTTGACATATGCCGTGATAGCAGTCCACTCTTTCACCAATCTCCAGTTTCATCGACGTACCATATTCCCTGGGTCGGGAATGAAGGGCCCCAGTCCCAGGAAAATGAACATTGTTCCTTCCTGATCATATTCACATGGTTCTCTCCATGCTGTGTCGGGAGGGTAAAGCCGGGAAGCACCCAGTATGGGTAGGCGTCAGCTTGAGCCCGGCTGTAGGTCACCGCAGACACAAATCGTAATTGTATTTCGTTTTTGCCGACCTTAGAATATGGTCATTATATGATATTGAAGTATAAAACCATTAACTTTCACATGCAAGCGACGAATTTGCGATATTTTTTACATCCATATGATATGCCGAGTTACTCGTTTACAGTTCGACGTTTCATCAGGCCAACGATATGACCTTTTAATCCTTTCACCGCCAATGTAGCAAAAATGCACCACGACAAATAGTGCAGTCCCAGATCAGGGACTTCACTTTTTGTCTCAATTTCTAGTTCTAGATCTGTGGTTTTTTCCTTTGAATTGTGTATTTATTTATCTCATTTCCATGTTTTACCATATGAATTAACACAATTGGATAGCTGATGACAATTAGAAATTTGGCGCCGAAAGGGTTAAAGATCATTGGTTTTCACCAAAATGGAGAAATCCACGTTGAGATTTGTTAGCAAACAACATTTTATGCAGCAAAAAAGCATGCAACAATGTGAATTTAATGGAATACACCGACACTTCGCTAACGTTAACACTCAAATAAGTACAAGCATCGGATTAATGCAGAATAAAAGTCAGGCAAAAAGTTCCTCTGGAAGCCTTCTACAAAGCTTTCACCCACACTTCATAAACGCTTTCCTTGTTCGGTGTTGTTGTTGTTGGTTTTTTCAAATTTCACTACCTACTGAATATTCGAGGACAAAATAGTTAAAATGAAATATGGAAGGAGGAACATTGTAGCCATTTTAGAATGTAAAGAAACATAATTATCAAATTCCATCAGCAAACAGAGCAGACCCTGATCAGACGGCTCCTATAGGAGCCGTCTGATCTAGGTCTTCTCTGTTTGCAAATGCGAGAAAAAGCGTTCATATGAATGAAAGGGTTAAGCAGGCATTTAGTTAAAATCTGTCATTATTTTTGGCTAACAATTCGGATTATATAGGTTTTACTGTATTATAGGAGTACTCAAGGAATGATGACCGGTAAACGTCTATACATTTAACCACTGTGGTCAGACTAAGGCATTTAGATCAAGGCAATATGGCCATATATTTTGCCATTGTGATTAAGACAATACATTTTACCATTGTGATTAGAGTAAGGCAATATGTCAATACATTTAAGTAGTGTCACTAGATTGAGACAATCTGACCATACATGTAATCATTGTGATACGGCTAATGGCAACATGACCATACATGTTACCATTGGGATAACTTGGGAAGTCATGGTATAAGTCATTATTGAAAAAGAGTTTAATATCTCAATCAGACTAAGGCAAAATCGTCATACATTTTATCATTGTAACTAGCCAGGCAATATTGTCACGCCTTAAACATTGTCATAAGACTAAGGCAATGTGGCTATACATATACATGTAATCAATGGCATTAGACTAATTCAATAAGGCCATACATTTAACCATGGTGATCAGACTACGGCAATAGGACAATACTTACGAGGAGTTTAGGTTTGATATCGAACACATATCTAACAAACATGTTGTCCGAGCGGCCTACTGTCTGGTTGTTGACGAGGATCGTGGATACAGTGTCCAGCCCTTCACACACCAGGACAACCGAGTCATGTTTTATCAGCTGGTCATCGACTGAAACAAATGAAAATTACTTGAACAATGTCAAATGTTAAGCCCGTTCTTGGGGATTCTAGCCTGTCGAAAATAGTATATATCCAGACACAAATGAAGGTTATGATATTTGATCAGAGTTTTCAATGTCTGTGAAGTTGAAGAAAATATAGAGAGAATATAGAGTCCCGATGTACGCAAGCCAGGGTTGGGCTACATAGAGTCACGCTGTACGCAAGCCAATGTTTGGGCTACATACAGTCCCGCTGTACGCAAACCCAGGTTTGGGCTTTACAAACAACGTAGACCCCGATCAGATGCGCGTTTTAAATGCGGTGACTAATCTGGTTCTACACTGTTTACAAATTTGGGATAGATTATCGTTAGGTATGTCGTTATTTATATCAGTCTTTGTCTTTTTCTGTACTGCAATATTATATAGTTTGACACCCTGTAGTTTCAATGTCTTAATTTCGGATATAGTACCATTTAATATTTAGTTTGTGAGTCAGAGCAACAGATAAAGATGCGTACTCGAATACTAAAACCGTCATTTCTCCACCAAACCATATGTTGTCACAACTCTTTAGAATCGTTTCTTCGAGGCGATTCTAAAATAAGTGTCAAAACATAGGTTTTTTGTGGAGAAATAAAAAAGTTATTCTTGACAATGTTTTAACCCTTTCTTCCATAAATACGCCTTTCTAAGCCTCTGTAATAGTCACTTCCTGAAACCATTGTGAAAAATAGAGCATTTGCTCCTATAGGAGCAAATGCTCTATTTATCACAATGGTTTCAAATTAAAAAATTCTAAAAAAAAGTCCTTCAGCTCTAGTTAATGCTCTTTTTCGGTAGATGCATCCAAAGAGGTTGGATCTAAAACTAGCATATGAGGGAACGAGTTAATTTACGTATTTTATCTGGACATCTTGTGTATGACAATGTCATTCGACAGTGGTTCTTAAAACGTAGTTTTAATATTTTAGATCATTTGATTGAACGTTATTTGAAAAAAAAGTGTTTTATTCGAGAGTCACCAAGGTATTATTTACAAAACACCAGATACTTTACCTATGCGTTAGTGTATGTTTATATATGTATATTTGTAATGGTTTAGTGCAAAACTAACATTTCTGATTGGATACAGGTTGAAAGTCACGCAGAAAGCAAATCTAGGAGTTTTCTACAGTACTTTACCCTGCATTAAGCACTCGCCTGCCTAAATGTTTATAAATTATTCTCTACTAGATTTCCGATTTAGAGGGTATTTACTATATTGTAAGATACAGTAAAACCTCTCCAAACCGGACGTTAAATTTAGTATAAATATCAGTCTTGGAGACAGGTGGCAGTTTAATGCATAGTGAAAGTTATGCAGAAAGCTCCTCTAGGAGCTTTATGCATGACTTTCATCCTGCATTAAGCGGCCACCTGCCTAGAAGTATTTGAATTCTTCTCTACTAGAATTCCGGTTTAGAGGGGTTTTACTGTATACAGTTGCCATGCAATTATCTGGCGTTTCATAAATTGAACTTCTTGTCTGGTACGACTGGATGTGTGGTCACTTTAACGGTTTGGATCCAGATGAGACATCGAGTAATTCGGCATTCCAACAGGTCTTCACTATTGATATTGTAACTATGTTTTGTTTGTTGTTGTTTTGTTGTTGTTGTTTTCTTTAGATAAGAGGATACCGTTTTATCATTGAGACATACAACACAATTGGCGAGCGACTCAGAGTAGTGATAGAGTGAACCCTATGCACGATGAGTATTCAAAACAAACAATAACATCGTGAATATTAATTACCTGAATTTTAACTCATTACCTCCTGGGCTATTTTTAGACCCAACCTCTTTGAATGTATCTACCGAAAAGGAGCATTAACTAGAGAAAAGGAAAATTTTAGAATTTTGTATTTTGAAACCATTGTGATAAATAGAGCATTTGCTCCTATAGGAGCAAATTCTCTATTTATCACAATGGTTTCATAAAGTGACTTTTATAGATGCGTAAAAATGCGTCACTAGGGGATAATGTGTTAGTAATGGAGTTATGAACCAAATAAGTATCGGTTATGACAGAAACTGTAGAGAAACAGAACTTAATTGTTTCATTTGCAAACAGAACAGACTCTGATCGGACAGTTCCTTTAGGGGTCGTCTGATGTGGGTCAAACTATGTTTGCAAAGGCATCTTTATCAAACAGAAGGTTACCGCACAGATACCCAATCTTACTGTTATCATATATCTGATAACAATCATGTTTTGTAAACAGTACGTTTCAACGTGTTAGCCACCAGTTCAACATATTCCCTCATATTGACGCCTCTGTAAAAGTCACTCTCAGAAACCATTATGATAAATAGAGCATATCAATGGTTTCAAAACTAAAAAATTCGAAAATGTTCCTTTTCTCTAGTTAATATTCCTTTTGGTAGAATTATTCAATGAGGTAGGATCTAAAAATAGCCTATGAGGTAATGGGTTAACCCTTTCATCCCTGAACTACCACAGTGGACAAGTCTAAAGAGTCCACTCAGTAAGAAAGACTTAAACTTGCTAGAGGATTTTGAATGACAAACAGTGCAGACCCTGATCAAAGGGCTACTCTATGAACATACTAGTCTTGGTATATCCTGTTTGCAAATGCGTGAAAATGTGTTTCTGACAAATAAATAGTAAAATAGAATATAACTTAGGGTTGTTCCGTTTAAATGTGTATGGGGGAGGCAGGAAGTCACTTTAAAAACAGCTATGCATGGATGGGTTTCGCTGCAAAAATGGCACTAATTGGTTTGTGCATTAGTAAAAAAACTTCTATGGGTGGGTGGCCGAATTTGAAAGTGCCTTCCTGCACCTCATACACATTTAAATGGAATAGCCCTTATCAAATAAAGGCAGGGGTTATTCAAACAGAAAAAATGCTGCTATTCATTTTAACCTGTAAATGTTCGGCTGTACGTCCAGTTTTCCTGGCCGATCCACCGGTATGCCTCGTCGTTCTTCCGGTAGTACGGGTCACCGATCGTCTTGTTGGCCATAAGGGCGGTGTACATGCTACCCGGCACCTGACCGGCAACCACATAACCTGCGAGGAATCAGAAACACTAACACTTTAATCGCCAAGAAATTGTCGTTTGCAAACATTGTCGTCAGACTCAATTCTGAGTTAAATTGTTCTTCATTTTCTTATTTTTCTTTAAAAGTATCAAAGTATCAACAAAGTTCGGCCATGATGAGACATCAAATCAATTTAAAATTATTTACGAATTAAATAAAAAACAAACATAGCAGAACCCCTCTAATGCGACCAATTAATGAATAAACAGTGTTGTCTTTATAAGCAGGTGGTAGCTTAATGCAGGAGAAAAGTAATGCAGAAAGCTGTTCTAGGAGCTTTCTGCATTACTTTTGTCCTGCGTTAAGCTACCACCTGCATCTAGCATCCATAATAATACCTCTTTTAGGTGGTTGCATTCGCGGGGTTTTACTGTAGTTTAACAGAGAATGGTTTTCTAGACATTCTAAAAATTAAAAGTGGTCGATGAAACACGTGTGACAAAAAGGCGTGCAAGACAGACGGATGGACAGACGGACAAGTGACGAAGACATGTTAAAGTAATTGAAATAAAAAGTAATATATCCTATACCATACATGCATCTGCAATACAGTCGAAACAAAAAGAATAAGTCGAAAAGAAAGCTTTCGGCCACTGGGATTATAAAAGAAAATTATGTGCCCTTTCCACTTTAACCTTTAGCACACTACATGGTAACCTTTGCAAACAGTTAGGACCCGGATGAGACGCCCAGTAACCCATCGTCTCGTCAGTATCCACCATTTTGAAATTCTTATTGTGCCTTTGAAAAGAAATGCAAGAAAGCCAGCTTAATCCATTACCTCATAGGCTATTTTTAGACTCAACCTCTTTGAATAAATCTACCGAAAAGGATCATTAACTAGAGAAAAGGAAATATTTTAGAATTTTGTAGCTTGAAACCATTGTGACAAATAGAGCATGTGCTCCTATAGGAGCAAATGCTCTATTTATCACAATGTTTCACACAGCAACTTTTACAGAGTCGTCAATATGAGGGAATGGGTTAAAACTCTATCCCATAAGTACGCCTTTCTATGCCTTTGCATAAACAGCAGACTCAGACCAGGGTCTGTTCCGTTTACTTTTATGGAATACAGTTAAACCCCTCTAATGCGACCACCAAAAAAGGCATAATTCACAGTGGCAAAGGCAGGTGGTAGTTTTATGCAGGACGAAAGTTATGCAGAAAGCTCCTATATGAACTTTGCTTATGAAAACAGCCATGTTTGTTCATTAAGCGGTCGCATTAGAGGGGTTTTACTGTAAAATATATCAGATTATACAATTTCAGCATTGGCAAAAAAAGTCTGTGTTTATTTGCATTTACAAAAGTTCATATAAATAATATTCCTGACTTCAGTATTTGTTGCATGAATACTCATGTTGTAAAGGGTTAACCCTTTCACCGCCGAAGTCGCATAAATGCACCACGACAAATAGTGCAGTCCCCGATCAGACGCCGCCTTTTCAAGGCGGCGTCTGATCAGAGACTTCACTTTTTGTCTCAAACTCTATATGATCTGTTCTTTATTCCTTTGAAATTTGCATTTATTTATCTCATTTCCTTATTTTATCGAATGACTTATCAAAAATTGCACTGCAGACGACAATTAGAAATTTGGCGCCGAAAGGGTTAAGCTAAACTTCCTCATTCACTTTGGACAAAGATAGCCACTGATATCGTATCCAAACTCCAAGTAGTGCATGGCTATATATAGCTCGTCTATATGTATATGTAATTGACACATATAAAGTTCACACTGGACATAGGTTTTACTGTGTTGACACTAAGCAAGGAAAGCAACGAGCACAATTCTTACTAAGCATTTTACTTACTTCTGTTTGAGTTCGACACTGTCCATTGGCCGTTCAACTGTATAGTTGTTAAACTTTGTCCAAAAGTTTCAGCTAAAGCTAAACAGGCACACGCGACATAAACTAAGCGAGTCATTTCCCCACGGACTGGTGTATATGTCACATGACAGTCACGTGATAAAAGTCAAGTATCAGCCACTTTCTACTGCATACTAGACGCATAGCGTATAAATATTGCCACAGTCAAAACGTGTATACAAATCAGACAAGCGCTGAACCAGTCCTGTCCAATGTACATTAGGTGTGTTAAAAGTAAATCAAAACCTTTATGAACCGAACGGTCATATTAGTATCATCGCTGCCTTTAACCCTTTGCTGTTCTGTGTTTATTTCAAATTTAATACCCACTTAGTATTCATGAATAAAATAGTTGTAGTAAAAAATTAGCTTTTTTAGAAAATAAATAAACAGACCTTTCAAATTCCATTAGCAAACAGAGCAGACGGCTCCTATATAAGAGCCGTCTGATCTGGGTCTACTCTGTTTTCAATGGCGTGAAATCACGTTTATATGAAGGAAAGGTTTCAGACAAACGATAGCCTAACCAACCCATTGCCTCATAGGCTATTTTCAGACATAACCTATTTTAATAAATCCACTGAAAATGGTTAAAAAAAATTGCAATAGTGTAGTTTTGGAATCTTGAAGTTACACACTGAGCATTGGACAGAGCGGTGGGTCCTGGCAACTGGTCGGCGGCAAGATATACAGGGGTTGGAAGTGGGTCCTGGATTCGGGGAGATGTCACCGGATACAAAAAAGTCGATAACTACAGAGAGTTTGTGAGGCTGATCCGGACCTGGTGCGGCCCAACTTGTACGTGTAATGTGTGCAAATGAGTTTCCTGTCACTGATTCATTTTGAAATGTATACTTTCATCATCATCATCATCATCATCATCATCATCATCATCACCACCATCATCCTCATCATCATCACCACCACCACCATCATCATCATCATCATCATCAATTTTTACCTACAAAATTCATCAACTGATGTATGGAAAATCAGAAATGATATTAAATGTTTAAAAGATGTACATGGCTTCTGCTAATTTGATATTTTTACAAATATAAATTTAAAAACAAATTGTTTTAATAGAATTTTATTATATTAGCATTTTATTAACAAACATGTATCTCGACTCAATATTGTCAGAAATTTTAAACTGTTTCCTCCAATACATTTTATTCATAACAGGATCAAATCTATTCTAACAGAATGTGCGGTTAGCAGTTGCCATATGCATTTTAGCACTTACTTGTATGATATCATTTTATTAAAAAGATAATGTGATATCATCTTATTAATGTGAAACGATATTTTTAAAACTTATAACGATATAATAATTTACTTAATTCGTCAGATTTTATTTGTCAGTGACATAGATGCATTTTTAGGATATTAATGCATTTGTGTCATTGTTAAGTGGGTCTGACACTTTTCTCTTGCAGGACTTTTGTTTTCATCATGTTATATGCTTTATTATTGCTTTGTTTTTTGTCGGAAAATAGCTTTCAGCTAATGTTACCTTGTTTATTGTAACCGACGTAAAATAAAGTTTCTTGTATCTTGTATCTTGTACAAATTCTCTTACTTATCACAATATTTTTAAAAAAGTGATTTTTACAGAGGGGTCAAATAGGTGCCACCATGGGGGGGGGGGTTAATGCAGGGTGAAAGTCATGCAGGGAGCCAGAAGGAGTTTTCTGTACGATTCCCACTGCATCATACAAAAAACATAAAATTCCTACATTTTTCTTGATTAAAATTCCGATAAAGAGGAGTTTTATTGTACTGGACTGTGTGAGTCCATTTAGAAACACAGGCATGAGTGGGTGTTGGTTACACTTCCTGTTAGTATATACAGTAAAATCTCTCAAGGGCCACTTAAATGTAGCCTAATCGTATGTACAGTAGAACCTGTCTTAACCCATTCCCACTTAGGCTATTTTTAGACCAAACCTCTTTGAAAAAGTCTACCCAAAAGGAGCATTTACTAGAGAAAAGAAAATACATGTATTTAGAATTGTGTAGTATTGAAACCATTCTGATAAATAGAGCATTTGCTCCTATGGAGCAAATGCTCTATTTATCAGAATGATTTCAAAAAGTGGCTTTTACAGAGGCATCAAATTGCTTCAATATGCGGGAATGGGTTAAGTGGCCACCAAACAGAGGTCTAATAATTAGTACGGGTCTGTAAGGCAGGTGGTAGCTTAATACAGGTCAAAAGTAATACAGAAAGCTCCTATCAGCAACCTTCGCCTGCTTTTAAGACTCTTATGTTCAATAAATGAATGACCGCTAAGGACTTGGTCTATTGTATTTCGCATAAGAGATATCCCAGTCAAGATTATGTAGAAACTTTCATACCCGAATTAGCAGTGGATAAGTCCATCCGTGTTTAACCCTTTCCTTGTTATCTATGATTATTTCAAATCGAGGGCTTGGTGCAAAACTATTGTAACTCAGTTACAATAGTTTTGCACCAAGCCCTCGAAATGTTAATACATACTGAATATTCATTAAAATAGTAACACGGGGTAACATTGTAGACATTTTAGAAAGCAAAGAAACAGATACGTTTATCAAATTCTATTAGCAAACAGAGAAGACCCTGGTCAAACGGCTCCTCTAAGGGCCGTCTGGTCGGGGTCTACTCTGTTTGCAAATTCGTGAAAACACGTTTATATAAGGGAAAGGGTTAACTATATATTCAGTATGAAAAACTAAAACTTGTTATAGGGGTTTGAAAGACAAATACTTCAGACCCTGATCAGAGGACTTCTAAAGGAGCCCACTGATTTGGGTCTACACTGTTTGCAAATGAGTGGATGTGTGTCCTTGTTCAAAACGTTAAACATTGACATGTTTTTTGACAAACTGAGAAGACCTAGATCAGTCAGCTTCCGAAAACAATTTAGACCCGGATGTACAGCTTCTATCATAGTAAAAACATTCTCGTGTTCACGTGCCATTAACCCATCACCTCATAGGCTATTTTTAGACTCATTACCTAATAGGCTATTTTTAGATCCTACCTCTTTAAATAAATCTACCGAAAAGAGCATTAACTAGAGAAAAGGATTTTTTTTAGAACTTTTGTAGTTTGAAACCATTTTAGATTTTTTGTAGTTTGAAACCATTGTGATAAATAGAGCATTTGCCCCTATGGGAGCAAATGCTCTATTTATCACAATGGTTTCAGCAAGTGACGTCAATATGAGGGAATGTGTTAACAAACTGCAACTTATTTATATTCATGACGTCATTATTTCTTACTATGAATATGCATGGAGTTAAGGGTGAAGTTCATAACCATCTGTATACTTACTGTGCATTCAGGAATTTTAATACTATTTAGATATAAATCATTTGCATTGTGTCTTAGCCCGTTACTCCATAAATAGGTTACCACTAGATCACCGCACACCCTGTCCATGACCAACCTCCCCACTAATTATGAAGACAGCACACCTAATAATCATAAAGTTATTGAACAGACATTTTTTATTGAAGGTCACCGTGACCTTGACCATTGACTGTCTGGCCTCAAAATCAATAGGGGTCATCTATTGGCCATGACCAAACTTCCTATTTAGTATGAAGACAGCAAACCTAATACTTATCAAGTTATTGAGCAGACAAGATTTTTTAGTTGAGGGCCACTGTGACCTTGACCTTTGACCGAATGACCTCAAAATCAATAGGGGTCAACTACTAGCCATGACCAACCTTCCTACCACGTATTAAAACAGTACACCTAATAGTTATCAAGTTATTGAGCAGAAAATATTTTTATGTTGAAGGTCAATGACCTTGACTTTTGACCGATTGACCTCAAAATCAATAGGGGTCATCTACTATCTGTGACCAACCTACCTACTAAGTATGAAGTCAGCACGCCTAATACTTCACAAGTTATTGAGCAGATAAAGATGTGGCTAACAGACGGACGGATGGACAGGCGCCATACCATAATACGAACAAAGTTACCTTCGGGCGTATAACAAACCACTCAAGAGATTTAATTATTCAGGCTTTACATTTACCCTGTTGATTATTCATGTAAGAAATAATCACTTAACAAATATTTTTTATGTACATAGGATGTTTCAGTATTGGTAGAAAATTTAGAGTTACGTGTATCATATTTTCATAAGCAAACAGAGCAGACCCTGACCAGGCTCGGTTTGCAAATGTGTTTATATGAAGGAAAGGGTTAAGTGGTCAACAAAAAGGTCTCATTATGGGTATGTAAGGCTTAATGCCGGTCAAAAGTAATGCAGAAAGTTCCTGTACGAGCTTTCTTCATTACTTTACCCTACATTAACCCTTTCCTCCATAAATACACTTTTCTACGCCTTTGCAAACAGAGTACATGCAGATCAGATGACTCCTATAGGAGCTATCTGATCCGGGTCTGCTCTGTTTGCTTATGATATTATATAGATGATTCTACAGTTTCTGCTAGTGTCCAAAATTCCTGTGGTGTCCATATGCTATGATTACGAATTTATCTAATTAATATTTATGACGTCATTATTTCTTACATGAATATTCAAGGAGGAAAGGATTAAGTAACCACCTGCTTTCTTATCAATAAATGAACATGTACTACTGTATTACCCTTTCCTCCATAAATCCTCTGTAAAAATCACCTATTGAAACCATTGTGATAAATAGAGCATTTGCTCCTATAGCAGCAAATGCTCTATTTATCACAATGGTTTCAAACTACAAAATTCTAAAAAAATTACTTTTCTCAAGTTAATGCTCCTTTTCGGTAGATTTATTCAAAGTGGTTGGATCTAAAAATAGCCTATGGAAGAAAGGGTTAAGAGGTCTCTTTAGTCTAGAGAGGTTCTAATGTACATGTATGTTAAACCTTTCTCTCATATAAATGCCTTTCACACATTTGAAAACAATTTGAGTGTCAGACAATTTGAATCCTTATGAGACACAAAACTTATCCCACATTTCCTAAGAATCCAACCCGTTTCGAAGGCACATACATTTAAAATGTTCCTCATAGTATTTTGAATTGTGGTTTTGAACCGAGACCTAGATGTGCTCTGGTAAGTGATAAGGTTAACCCTTTCCCTCAGATAATCATGTTTTCAGGCATTTGCAAACAGAGTAGACCCAGATCAGACGGCTCCTAGAGGTCAGGGTCTGCTCTATTTGCTTATGGAATTTAAAGATCTGTGTCTTTACTTTCTAAAATGGCTACAATGTTCCACATTCCATTATGACTATTTTGTCCATGAACATTCAGTAGGTATTGAACAGGGAAATGGTTAACCATTAATTTTCCAGGATAATACTCATGTAGGATATACATGTAATGACCTAATGAATATTAATAAGCTATTTTTGTATTTGCATATGCTTGACCATGGGAGAAACTTTAGAAACAGAACTATATTAACCCTTTACTGCATAAATACGCCTTTCTGCACCTTTGCAAACAAGATAGGCCAAGATCAGATGGCTCCTGGGTCTGCTGTGTTTGCTTATAGTATGATTCTACAGTTTCTGCCATGGCCAAAATCCCAGTGCTCATATGTTATAACAAGAGTGTCCGGAGGAACACGTGTCACCTGCTCGCAGCTGACACAAAAAACTGTTAATATGTTGCAGTGAAATCAGAACAAAGAGGAATGCAGAGTGATGTACCTTAGTTACATCAACGATCCTCAATGAGAGGAAGACACATGTGAAATTTGAAAGCTCTATAGTGATTAGTTTAGAAATGACAGCCAAAAAAAGAAAGTGTGAACAAAGGGGAATAACTCAAAAAGTAATCAGAACAAAGAGGAATGCAGAGCGATGGACTTTAGTTACATCAATAGTCCTCAATGAGAGGAAGACACATGTTAAATTTGAAAGCTCTATAATGAATAGTTTAGAAATGACAGCCAAAAAAAGAAAGCGTGACTGACAGACAGACACACAGACAAACAGATGGACAGACAGACAGACGACGGAAAAGTGATCCCTAAGTGACACACTGCCTCTCGGCAGGTGACAAAAAAAATCCAACTAATAATCATGAGGTAATTTTTTCATACATGAATGTTCATCATGGAGTAAAGGGCCAATAAAGTAGAGTAAGACTGTGATCAAGTTAATCCTGAATTTTCAAAGGATTATACTCATGCAAGAAATAATGACTTAATGAATGAATCAGAGCTACAGATAAAGGTGCGTATACAAATACTAAAATCATCATTTCTCTACCAAACCCTATACTATGACCACTCTCGAAGAGACGATTCTAAAGGGTTTGGTGGAGAAATAAAGAAGTTGTCCTTGAAAACGTTTTAAAGAGGAGGTCCCTACAATGATCGCATATTTTCAATAACACCATAAAACTTGGTATTTGTTATGCTCTATCATTATTATGAAGGTTCCCAATTTGAACTTATATCGAAAAATGCCCATGTGATACAAATAAACCGATTTCATCAATAACTAATAATTTTTGTTCTACAACACAATATTATCGGCCTTTTCCGTAGATTACTCCGCGTTTTGCCGATGAGCACCGATCCCTCCATTGTTTACGTTATAGCTTTCTCGGAAGTGGTCGGAGAACCGCGAATAGGGCGAACAGTTACGAAACTAAAACTCAACCCGAATAAAACTGAAACATCGAGGTGTAAAACCGGGATCGGAGATATCAAACACATGGATGTTTTGTCATTATAAACGGTAATTGGATGGGGCTTTTTGTGATGTACTACTTTTCAGCATATAAACAAATGAGTTTTGTATATTTTAAGTGTTTATGAAACGCGTCAAATGTAGGGACATCCCCTTTAATTTACGCATCTTATCTGGAGCTCTGAATGAATTAATTTTTACATTTACTGGTATGTTGGCTATGGGAGAAAATTTAGTAAATACATATGTACATGTATTATTAACTTATAGTAAACTTAGTAGATGAGACTGCTCCTACTGGAGCTGTCTGATAGTGGTCTGCTCTGTCTGATATTGGTCTGCTCTGTCTGATATTGGTCTGCACTGTCTTATATTGGTCTGCTCTGTCTGATATTGGTCTGGAGCTGTCTGATATTGGTCTGCTCTGTCTGATATTGGTCTGCTCTGATATTGGTCTGCTCTGTCTATTGGTCTGCTCTGTCTAATATTGGTCTGCTCTGTCTGATATTGGTCTGCTCTGTCTGGTATTGGTCTGCACTGTCTGATATTGGTCTGCACTGTCTGATATTGGTCTGCTCTGTCTGCTCTGTCTAATATTGGTCTGCTCTGTCTGATATTGGTCTGCACTGTCTGATATTGGTCTGCTCTGTCTGATATTGGTCTGCTCTGTCTGATATTTTTCTGCTCTGTCTGATATTGGTCTGCTCTGTCTGATATTGGTCTACACTGTCTGATATTGGTCTGCCCTGTTTGCAAATACATGTACATCTAATCAAGAAATACTTAGAATAGTCATACAAAGTAGAACCCCTCTAAACCGGAATTTTATTAAATACAATTAACCCATTACCTCATAAGCTAATTTAAGATCCCACCTATAAATCTACCAAAAAGGAGCATTTACTAGAGAAAAGGAAAACTTCAGAATTGTGCAGTTCTGAAACCATTGTGATAAACAGAGTAATTTGCTTATTGTAGCAAATGCTCTATTTATCACAATAGTTTCAAAAAGTGACTTTTACATAGGCATCAAAATGTGTCAATATGAGGGAATGGGTTAAGGTCTTTTTAGGCAGGTGACTGCTTAATGCTGGGTGAAAGTCAGGCAGAAAGCTCCAAGAGGGAGCTTTCTTCATGACTTTCAACCTGCATTAAGCAGTCACCTGTTTAAAAGATTGGTTTTCATACTAATTTTGTCCGTTTTAGAGGGGTTTTACTCTATGAGTTTCATCGAAAATGGTAAAACAATTAAGTTCCTCATAAAGGAAATACAGAAACTCGGAATACAAACCAAACTAATTTATTAAGAACATGAATCTAAAAACCGTTTATCATGTGACATTTGTCTTATCAGTGTCTATCTCCTCTGGATCACTGTCCTTCACTTCAGAGGTCTCTGGCAATGCAACTTTCATTTTGTCCATTTCATATTTCTTCCTAGCTGCTTGAATCAACACATTACTGATAAGTCCGTCAGTCTTCCTCTGATGGGGAATAATTGGTGGATAAGGGTTTCCTTAAAAAGACAAACATAAAGATTTAGAAATTATTACGAAATTGTCATTTCTTCACCAAACAGTATGTTGTGACCACCCTTTAGAATCGTCTATTTGAGACAATTCTAAAGAGTGGTGACAATAAAGGGTTTGATGGAGAAATAAAGAATTTATTCTTGAAAATGTTTTAATTTATACATCTTATGTAGACCTCTGTTTAAATGGAACCAAAGAAGTGCCAAATAGTCAGGATCTTGATCAAACTGCTCCTTGAGAACAGAGTGGTCTGGATTTGCCCAAACAGCTAGAATAATCACAGTATACATCTGTTCCATAAAAGAATATTATAGTGGACAATTTTAACCCTTAACCCTTAACCCATTACCTCATAGCCTATTTTTAGACCCAACCACTTTGAATAAATCTACCAAAAAGGAGCATTAACTAGAGAAAAGGAAAATTTTAGAATTTTGTAGTTTGAAACCATTGTGATAAATAGAGCATTTGCTCCTATGGGAGCAAATGCTCTATTTATCACAACTAGAGCATTTGCTCCTATGGGAGCAAATGCTCTATTTATCACAACGGTTTCAGCAGGTGACTTTTGCAGAGGCGTCAAAAGGTGTCAATATGAGGGAATGGGTTAAAACAAGATCAGGGTCCATGCTTATAAAACTTTTTAGTTGAGTCTGAGGCTCAAATCTGACCAATCAAAAACTTGAGAACGAACTCAGACTCAACTAAACGTTTTATAATCATGGATACTGGACTCTTTCCTGTTTGTCATCCAAAATATTTAACCCTTTCATATTGGACTGAGTTCACACATAAACACTAATGTGTCATTCCACTTTGAATATCCTGTGTTTCGCTACTGCAAATGCCAATGAATTCATAAAATACTGTCTTACCTTTTAACTCAAGAACTGCATTAAATCTGCCATTACCAGGATATGTTGCTGGCAGTCTATAAATTCTGGTGTATGTTGAGTTGTATTCTACATATCTTGGTACATAAACCTTGAACAGTTTGTGAATTAAATCTCTTTCCTGAAACACAATTGAAGTTTTTCAGCCCTTTAATCCACACATATATGCCTTTTAATGCATTTGCAAACTAGAGTAGATCCAGATCAGATGATCCTGATTGGAGCCTTCTCATCAGGGTCTGGCCTGTTTGTTATAGAATAATATTGATCTGGTTCTACATTTTCTGCTATGGCAAAAAAATCCTGTGTTCATTTACCATTATAAAATCAGCAATGACATTATGTAAAACTATAAAAGGTTAATGTTTTTAAGATATTTTGATTTCACAGTTTACTCAATTGAGTCACCTTTTGACACCTTTGCAAACAAAATAGACACAGATTGGATGGCTCCTGTCAGGGCCATCTGATAAGAGTCTACTATATTTGCTTATATTTGGCATCTAGCTATGTATTCACTTGTTTTATACAGTGAACCCTCATTATACCGGCTTTCGTTACAATGGCACCCTCGTTATATGGGCAGTATGCATTGAAACAAAATTACCGTTAAGTCTTTGAAACAACCACTGAATAAATAGGTGCAATGCCAATAAGACAGGTGATCGCTTAATGCAGAACACAACATGTGCAAAAAGCTCCCAAAAGGAGTTTTTGCACTTGTTGTGTTCTGCATTAAGAGTTCACCTGTTGGTACTAGTCTAAAACTGGCCTTATGGTTCCTTTAATATCTAAACTCATTATAACGGCAACCTCGATATACCAGCAAAATGTCTGGAAACAAACACTTCCATTGTAACGAGGGTTCACTGTATAGCAATATGAAATAATTAGTTAGTCACTATTCATAATGATTGGCATCTGCCATGAGAACTAATTAAGTAAATGATTAAGATTATCTATAAATCCATTTCCTCATAGGCCATTTTTAGATCCAACCTCTTTGAATAAATTTACAGAAAAAGGAGTAATTGCTAGAAAAAAGGTAAATTTGAAAATGGCCAAGTTATGAAACCATTGTGATAAATAGAGCATTTCCTCCTATTTATCACAATGGTTTCAAAAAGTGACTTTTAAACAGGCGTCAAAAGACATCAATGTGAGGGAATCAATTAACCCTTTCCTCCATAAATACGCGATGGAGAAGTGATCAGTAAGTGTCATCCTACCAATAAAAGGTGACACACAAACTAAATTTCCATAGAATGCAACTATTACACATTTTACTTATAAATTTTATTATGTCAAGAGTATATGTTACCATACCCAAAGCCATTGCTTTGCCAGATCCATGGTATGCTGGTGTTGGTCTCCATGTGTCATTGCTACATTAATCAACTGAAAAGAAGGATACATAGAAATCTTAATTATTACTGGGTTTATCAGTAGAATGCAATAGGCCAGGTGCACAGTAAATGTGCCAATTAAGTTAGCATCTGGGTCAAAAAATAAAGTTTCTTGTATTTGTTCATTATATCAATTTTTGTATGACTTAATGTATATAAAGCGATGTCCAGTTGTTAAAAAGATAACTTTTTGCCCATAGTTTTATATTTTCACATGTGTCTGTCACTAGGTATACAAGGGGACGGACATTACAATTTAATGCATTACAGGGTTATATCTGAAATTCACTGACCAACTGGTGTGTTTAACAGCTTTTATTTTTCACTGACATACATACACATCTGTCTACTTTCAAACAAAAATAACTTCATGTGAAATAGTAGTGAAAAATATGTCTTTTGTGAAGGATCTAATTAACACTCAAAGTGCAAACTGAATTAAATTATTTTCATTCTGTGTATTTATAATATGTTTCCTAAAATTAAGTTGTCAGGGACCTTAAAACAGGTATGATAACATGAACTCATGTAGATGAAATGAAAATATCTTAAATTTTAAACATAAATACAGATTAATCTATTCTATCAACCTTTTTGCATGGGGGGACGGACATTACACTTTTCAAGACCGGACATTACAATTCTCCTGGCATAATGTAAAAAATGATTTTGAAGGTACATAAGTATTGTGTATGCCCATTATTGTTTAGATGTACATTGATTTATGATTTGGTTTTAATTTTTATTCAATTTTATTCATTTCAGAGTCAATAATTACATTAATTATTACAGGTAAAAGGTTGATCAATTTGTTCGGAATAGCCCAGTGGTACATGCAATAATTATAATTTAACAAAGATAGGATGAATAAACTTGAATGAAGACATTTTGAAACTCTTTGAAAAATAATGGTTGTAACTATTTTTTTTTTCATTTCAAACAGTTTGGATCCAGATCAGATTAAAAAAAACTATGGTTGGTTAAAATTCATGCTGTTTGTCCATACTTTGTGATTCGTTGTACAATCAAATTATACTTTCTAATTTAAACTTACTTCAGATATCAAATCTGAAAAGTTAAAATTAAACTATTTAACCCTTACAATGTAGGAAGCCAGTTTATGAGACATTGTGTAGACCCTGATCAGTGGGCTCTTGGAGTGCCAGGGTCTGCACTGTTTTATTTTGCAGACATAATTTTGGTGAAATCACCTATCTAGACTAAAATGCAGGTCTTTCAGTCAGACAATAGACATTGAACTTTACAATTTCAGTGACTTTATTAAGGTAAGGACCCAAATTAGGCATTTAATATTAATAATCTTTCTTACTGGTGCCAATATTTATGAACAGTTTCTGATCACTATCCGAGCTGTATCAAATTGATATTTAAATTATCTTTGTGGATATTGAAAGTCTAAATTTAATTGCAGAGGAAAGAAATTCGATTAAAGCTGAAGCTTTTTTCTTGAACTTGTCACTAATGTGATATATCTGATGTCGGTACCCCTATTTCCTCCCCGGTTGAGCGCATTACCTGCCTGCCTTAGGCCCCTTACCCCTCTTTGATATGCAGTAGGTGTTGAATAAACAAGTCCTTACTAATTAAATTTGGAGGTCATGACACAAAAACAAAACAGCAGGGTGTCAAGATCTCAACTACTTTGAGATTAATGGTAACTTATCTATGATAGTGCTGGACTGTTATACAGACACTACTGTAATGGGCCCACTGTAATGTCCGTCCCCCGACTTGTAATGTCCGTCCCCCAATATAAAATATTGTGTAATTTTTTTATTTGATGATTTGTTTTTTAAATCAAGACTTTTTAACATTAAAGTAGTAGTCTGAATGTGGTTATTGTACACAGCCATGTATTTATTTTAGGTTTAGAGTTAAAATGAAAATTTATTAGTATTTCATATGGCAATATCTTTAAAAGCATGTAATTTGGGGAAAAAAACACTTTCTCTATGTGTATAATATATT
This sequence comes from Azorinus chamasolen, assembly GCA_963576725.1. NCBI lineage: Eukaryota > Metazoa > Mollusca > Bivalvia > Cardiida > Solecurtidae > Azorinus > Azorinus chamasolen. The sequence goes on from OY755248.1 coordinate 74,984,785, forward strand.
TTTACAAACAGTAGACTTATTTATACTAAAATAATTTTCAAATTTAGCTAAATTATGTAATTAATATGGCTAATAAGTCTTCTAATGAAACATATTGGAGAGGGGACGGACATTACAGGGGACGGACATTACAGATAACTTTTATACTTTGCTGGAAAAACATCATTTAATATGCAGTCATAAGGTAAATTGATGGTGAATTGATGAAAGGCATCTACTAGGCTTATGTTAAAATGGTTGACACTACATAGATATGGTTTTTTGAAAAAGTAAGAGGGGGGGACGGACATTACATGATTTTTGACACAAACCTAAATGAGATACTAAAACTGACAAAAAATAAAAAACGTACACTTTATGGAAAAAAAATTGGTATACATGTACTTGGATGATGCACGAAGTATTTACTTCGTGGATGATGTTATCAGTTTTATGATCAGTAATACATTAATTTCTTTAATTATACTATTTTTGTTGAAATTATGTCAATAATAGGATGATAGGGTTTGTACAATTTAGCAACCATTACATCGACACGCTTTTTGCTATTTTGCATGTAACTTCATATTCATGAAAGCAAGATACTTACATTGTATATCAAATTAAACAGAAACAAATTCTTCTGTTGATAATATTGTACTTCATAACCTGTTACTATTCAGATTCTAATAATAATGACTTGAAAATAGGCAAAAAAAGTGATGCTAATTCATTACAGCCAAATTAGGCACTTTTTTGCGTTTAAAAGTTGCATAACTTCATAACGGATAAAGATATTTGCTTGAAATTTTCAGCACACCTGCAGAATTGCTTATAGATAGAAATAGTAAACTTGCTTTTCTCTTGTAAATTGAATCTTTAGAGAAAAGAACATGTATACTGTTTTTTAAAGAATTGGCACATTTACTGTGCACCTGGCCAATTATAGTTCCTTTAACAATTTATTAAAACAGAATCTAAGTACAGGACTGTCACTGACAGGTTGTTTTAAATAGTCTATTTCCCCATGTCAGTTTGATTAACCTTTTCCTTCATATAAACACCTTTACATGACTTTGCAAACAGAGCAGATGCAGATTTGACAGTTTTCTGATCAGGGACCAGCGATTTTTTTCCTGGGATTGTGAATGGGTCCGGTACCCCTTGAATTGTGAAAAATTAGCGTCGTTTTGACAAAATTGTGAAAACAGTATCGGTGTTGTTACAAAAATTGTGAATCACCTTTTGAAAGAATTTTCGTCCGAATATAAATTTGCGGACCGAGACGCATACCTTTTATTCATATTCTTGTAAAAGCGTCCGAGATGTGTAAAGAAAAGCGATACGAAATTTGAATACCGAGAAACCGTTTGAGATACATAACTTTGCAAAGGGGAATATACAAATGTAGCGATGTAAATACAATGTATTGGTAAAAAAATTGGTGTAAGTACAAAGTAAAAGGCTGATTGTGAAATAATTGAACAGCTTTGTGAATGGGTCCGACGGACCCTGCTTGTAAATTGTGAAGGTCCGTTTCAAATTGTGACAGGGTCCGTTTTACGGTACCAGTTATATAGCGGAAAAAATCGCTGGGGACATTCAGGGTCTGCTCTGTTTGCTTATGGTCTAATATAGATTCTACAGTTTCTGCCTGAGCCAAAACAAAATGTGTGCATATGCCATCATAAAAATTCATTCAGTTAATAAATATTCAAGTCATTATAAAACATTTTTACGTGGGGAAAGATTTTTCACATTGGTGTCATTAAAGGATTATGCTAACTAATTATTGACTTGTTATTAAAGAACTGACTGATATATAATTATCCCTATATTTGACTTTCATAATAAGCTGATGTTGGCGTGGGTAGAGCTCTAAATTTAACAACAAACCAGATATCAATCAACTGTAAATAGATAAAGTAAATGTGTATATACTATATTAATTTATACTGGGGACGAAACGACCTAGGCCGTTTCGGACTTGGTCCGAAATTACTAACTAGTGGCCGAAACGATTTGGGCCAGAACCGAACAGACACCCTGTAATTCATAAGTCCGAAATCAAACAAAAACTTCATTTCGTACGATATATTAATTCTGTTTACTAGAGATTTATCTCAAACCCGTAAAACTTACTTGTTCGGCATATTGGCGAGTTTCGTGCATTTTGTCCTCTCGTCCTTCGATGCGTTCATTGCGGAACAGTTTCGTTACCATTTTTTGAAGATACATTATTCTCTCAGCAGGACCACTGCCAGGTCCTACCAATACTCCTTTAAATTTCCTCGGCTTATCTGGAATGGGAAAACGCAACATTTTCGACTAGTGAAAAGTTGCTTCCAGTCTAAGAATTGAAAAATATACGTGCACACCGTTACAGCGGCCAATCGGTAGATTTACATTTTCGGTAGTATTACACGGGTGTGTCTAAAATGCGGACGCGCTTAACGGACGATATAGACATTATTGGAAAATGCGGACGATGTCGATATAGAATACAGAACGAGATCGGAAAATGTGGTCTATGAAACAAAGAAGGAAAACGGTTTCGCTTGTATGGGTGCTTCTCGAGCCATACCACATGTGCAACGTGCAAACCGAGTGACCCAGAAACAACAAACCCTGTCGGTGCAAAGCTTAAGCTCACATCAAGAGATGTTTGTTGCGCTTTATATACCTCCACTTCCCAAGATACAATGAACTGGTCAGCATGGTGACGTCAGAATTTGTATGTACATCTACTATGTTAGTGGAATAAATGACGACGTTACTATTAATTAGATTTCATTTATCACGTAAATTGTTGGTCATTGCAGAAAATGTAAAGTGTAATTCCATAACAAATTAAGTTGATCAGCGTGTTGCTCCTGTAGAAGCATGTTGATCAGAGTCTGTTCGGTTTGCTCGACTTATCCTTCGAGATCATGAATTTCAGTACTTCTTGTTCTGAAAATTGAATACCGCTTAAGTCGGTGCTAGGGGCGTGAGCAGTGTCTTTCTTTCAATTTGACCTTCATATTTAAAAATTGATTAAATCTACTATTTTTAACAATTTTCAGCAATTCTTTTCATAAAGTTATTAAGGAAAGGTCCTAGTGTAGTTCATAAATGTTAAACAATGCTTTTTAAGAGTTAAATAAAACTTTAATTTTTACCTGGATATATGCAAAAATTCACCTGAAAATTTTCAAAAAAGAGGTGTCATATAATTCACTTTTCCAGATTTTTTAAAAATTAATTTTTCATAAGTATCCTTCCAAATATCTTCTTTAGTCCCGTTGGTGTATTAATAATTCATTATTATATGATAAATGTTCCAATTTCACTTTAATAGTTAAACGTATCCCCTCTCCGGCAAACTACAGCAACAGCGATGGCAAATACAGTGGTAAAGTGCATGTAAAACGAAAACATTTAAGTAAAACAAACTACATCCACCTATCGCTAGTGCACTCAATGATTGAGTTACAAACAGAGTAACTGTAGAAAAGTAATAAAGGGTACGACAAAAACGAGATAGTACAAATATCCGACGTCCTCCTTCCGTTTCCAGAATTAAGAGGTCGCCTTCATAGAGTACTAAACCTTTATTGTCGGCGCACATGCAAAGATACCAGCGTGATTGCCAACTGTAAAAGGGTTGACAACCAGACATGCAGTATGCCTTTAATTAATTTGATAAAATGAGTTTACTACATTCACTAGTGCTCAGTTGAGTTTTTTTAATCAACACAAGAACTAAATTTGTCTGGATATAGCAGCCAACATTTGAAAACAATATGGCAAAGGAGAAAATTGTTTCTTTTGAGGAATTTCTTCCTTTGCCACAATATTTTCAACCCTCTTCTTTGAATATACTTAGATCTATTCATTTTGGAAAGTATTTTGTTTTGGAAAGTCGCCTGCTGTACAGATTATCAAGTGACAATTATTAGATATTTAGATACTGGCCTGTTTAAGACTCTGCTTAACTAGGTAGATTGAATACATAAATATGATACTTAAAACAGTTTTTAAGAAAAAAAAAAGCTGAAAACTACTTTCAGATGTTTTGGGGGTTTTTTTTTCATGAAAACTGATTTCCAACAGATCTTAAATAGTTTCTCTTGTAAGAGATAAAAGATATGTGGATGTTAACACATTATCCCCTAGTGACGCATTTTGCGCATCTATAAATATGCGAGCAAATGCTCCTATAGGAGCAAATGCTCTATTTATCAAAATGGTTTCAAACTACAAAATTCTAAATTTTTCCTTTCCTCTAGTTAATGCTCCTTTCCGGTAGATACGTTCAAAGAGGTTGGGTCTAAAAATAGCCTAGAAGAGAATGAGTTAATAAAGCTGCAATCATGTGATATTTCAAAGTTTAAGAATTCATCCAAATCAGATTGGGTCACATTGAACTGGGGTTGGGTTTTAAAAAAAAACACACCGAATATCAGAATATGAAGATTTTTATGGAGTTTTATTGTTTCCTGTGTTAAGCTGATAATTATTTTGAACAATAATTCAGTTCAGTCTCCCTGTTTTTATTAGCATATTTTATTAATAAGATAATTATCTTTAAAGACCTTTTTTAAAAGAGTTTTGTGCATTCCTATGATAATTGGTTTGTTTTCATAGCAATTTCTTCAGTTCTTATTAGTCAAAATAAAATATAATATTAAAATGTATGCAAAGATTCGAAAGGAATGCATGAGATGACTTTCTCTGTATATTATGCATAGACCTGTATATTATTTCTTCTTATTTTACAAACACATCGAATTATGGCTCACGTTTATATTTTCCATGATCAACGTGTACTTGTTCACTCTTCAACTATACAAAACAACTATATATGCATTTTATTCTCAATGTTCATTAAATCACCTAAACAACATCGCCAAATTCATTCACACAGCTCTCTTCTATATTCTGTATCGTCCGTTTTTTGTTTTCTTCTTTGTTCTATGCCGTCCGCATTTTCCAATAATGTCTATATGGTCCGTTCATCGAGTCCACGGACGATATAGAAATTAATAGGACACTGTGGACAGTATTTATTTCATAGTGCATTTACGGTCGCTGTGAAATGTATAGCATATAGCGGATATTATGAAATACGAAGGGACACTACGGACTACAGGAATTACGTAGGATCTTTGCAGACAATCAGGATTAAATAGGAATAGTGGGGACTGTATGATGATACATGTATATATAATCCATAAGCAAACAAAGCAGACCCTGATCCTACAGGAACAATCTGGATTTCCAAAGATGTGGTCAGGTGACCATGAGGGAAAGGGTTGAAGATGACGGATGTATCACAAAAGCCCCTCGCTACAAAAGTCCCTACTATAAAAGCCCCTCACTACAAAAGCCCCTCGTTCAAAAGTCCCTCACTAAAATGGTCCAGGTTGACAAAAAGCCCCTAATTATTAAAAAAAATATACAAACTTTAATTTAACATCTTTAAGTGTTTTGTTAGCTGTAACAGACAACTAATTAACAAGTGTTGAATGATTGCCCCTTAGGACGATTTCCCCTTAGGACGAGTGCCCCTCGATATATAAAATACATGTATAGGAGAATTTTGTAGTAAACTTAATATATAAGTAGTATATAATAATTATGTGGTGGAAATAAAATGGGTAGAAGGCTGTGTAGACCAATTGGCACTCTTGAATGTATTGTATTTACTCCAAATATTTGGACGTTGTGAACCAATGGAATTAGCATAGTCCCCCATTAGAAAGTAGACACTATGTGGAATTCTTTGGCTCAAGATATTAAAACATCTGTATCCGTAAACAGCTTTAAAAATTCGCTGAACAAATGTAAAGCGTCAAAACCACCTCCCGTTTATAGTTTTGGAAGTCGAAAAGGACAAGTATTACACACCCGTTTACGAACAAAACTGCAGTTCGCTCGACCTTGTATTGTTCCAGACAAACCTGGTAGATTCTCCTCTTTGTCGATGCGGTAACGTCGAAAGTTGAGCACTATCTACTTTCATGTCCACTCTTCAATGAAGTCCGGGTTGAACAGGCATCTCAAAGTTCCTTCATAAGCCCCCCCCCCCCCCCCCCCCCGCAATACTGTGCTGATTATTGATTCATTGGAGCGCTCCTGTAGTATCCAATCAGGGTCAATGGCCATAAGAAATAAAGTTATGCAATTATACCTTGATCCTCTGTGATAGTAGCCCGCCTTATCAGTTTGTGTATTAGATACCAGAGAGACAGCACCCACAATACGCAGCATAGGGTTAATGGGGTTATTCATTGTTAACCCTTTTGGCTGCTGGGTGCAACCTAACTGGTATTTGCAAACAGTTTGGATCCGGATGAGGCGAATGTTACTGTACCACAGGCTTTATCAACTGCATATGTAATTCATATGTAGATATAAAGTCTTTCATGCAACAATTGGCACAACAATTACCACAGAAACACATGGATTATCTTGCAGAAGTTCAGTTATACATGTGTTTCCTGTTTACAACATGTTATGGTGTGTCTATGAATGCTAAGAATTAACACGAAATTTAATGATGCATAATCCAACAAGTACATT